>CADDIJ020002175.1:0-36738 GCA_902809745.2 Tetradesmus lagerheimii | reverse complement strand
AAGGCATGCTCTTTGTCAGTCAGCTGCATGCCAGTGAAATGGAAAAAACACACTACAACAGCATACGCTCCTGTGCTTGCAGCTGCCCATGTGTGCGTGCAGCTGCTGATCAATCGCCTTGTAGCCTAAACCACCATGTGTGGCACCGTGCCATGCAGCACATCTGTACACAGCAACATGATACTTGCAGGTCCAACAACCAATGCTGTCGTGACGTATCCGGTGCTGCTGGCCGCAGCCAACCGCTCGGCTTGAAGGCAACAGCAATGATGTCACTGCTGCCATGCATATGGCAAGACACATGTGTCTGTCTGGTAACCGCACCTCCTGTCCTGATGCCTGCAGCTGCTCCCTAACCCCAACTCAAGGCAAGGAGCAGCGCTGAGACACAAACCCTAAGCCTGCAAACACCAGCTGCTGCGCCGATGCAAACAACCACCACATACCTGCCTACCTTACTGCTACAGACCACACCACCACCACTGCCCCCCAAAACCACCAGCACCACAGCACTGGCATACACGCTGGCACTAGTCAACAACACCAGCCCGCGCCGCTATACACCGCGCACCCTCCAGCGCGAACACAAAATGCCGCAGCCTGCCACCCTGCCGCTTTCTCAGCCACACCGCAGCTTTACCTGCCGCTGCCAGCAAACTATCACTGTTTACCAGCCACCGCCAGACCTGCCAGGTGCGCGGTCACCACCCCGTCCACCCCTCGCCTCCCTGCTTTCGCCCCTGCCACCATCGCCCCTGCCGCCGTCTCCCCTGCCGCCCTCACCCCTGCCGCCCTCACCGCGGCCCCGAGAGAACGAGCCCCCACCCCTGTCCTCACCCTTACTGTCCCTGAAGCTGCCGCCGCGTGCCCAAGCACCGCCGCTGCCCTCCCGCTCAGGTGCAGCCGCTGCGGCACCCTCTGCTGCAGGGCCTGCTGCTGCGCTGCGCTCCTTGCGGGGTTTGCGCACCTCCACAAAGCCTGCCTCGCCCTCGCCTGCTGCTGCTGCTGCCGAGGTGTTGCTGCTGCGCGCCACGGGGTCAGCGCTGCGCTCGCGCTCGGGCCTGTTTTTGCTGAAGCGAACCTTGTCGTCAAGCTCAGCCTGCAGCAACAGAGAGTTGAGACAATAGCAGCAGTAGCAGGTCAGCAGTAGCAGTAGCAGAAGAGCACGCACGGGTCAGGTACCTCGCACACTGACAACAACTGTAAGCACCTGCACTGCCGTTGCGGGGTGCTTTGTGAATGTGTTTGTGTCACAAACACAACTGCATGCTATGGCTGCGCCGCCGGACATGATGCACACATGCGTGCACGCATGCACACACATCAAGCTGTCGCCCCGCCAAGCCACATCAGAAGACAGCCCAGGCCACAGCTTCCGTCGAGCTGCCCCGACCACGCTCACACGCTCACAACAGCGCAATCACCAACTTCTGACGCCACCCAACACACAGGCCGCAGCCGACCAGCCAAGCACCTGCAGCCTGTAACCAGCTCCTGTACCTGTACCTGTACCTGCTACCTGTAACCAGTCACCAGCCAGCGCACCTGCAGCCTGTACAGCGCCTTCTCCTTCTCATCCAGCTCCCCAGCCAGCTCGCTGATGGTGTCGGTCTCCCCTGGGGTCAGCTCCTTGAGCCCCTCCAGGCGCACACGCAGCTCCTCAACCTCCTTCTCCATGTCGGCCTCCTCAGCCGTCTTGTCCCTGCAGCAGCACGCAGCCGCAGGCACAGGATCAGCACACGGACAGAGGAAGAGTGCGACACCTATGTCAGCCTCCTCAGCCGTCTTGTCCCTGCAGCAGCAAGCAGGCGCAGGCGCAGGATCAGCACACAGACAGAGGAAGAGTGCAACACCTATGTCAGCCTCCTCAGGCGTCTTGTCCCAGCAGCAGCAAGCAGGCGCAGTCGCAGTGCAGAGTTAGGCAGGAGGCGCAGGGTCAGCACAGACAGAGGAGTAGTGCGACTTCTATATCAGCCTCAACAAGGGGGATTGGCCTGCAGCAGCAAGCAGGTGCAGGCGCAGTGCAGGCGAAGCAGGAGGCACAAAGTTAGCACACAGACAGAGGAAGTGCGACACCTATGTCAGCCTTGATAGGGATCATCAGCTGCAGCAGAAAGGCAGGGTCGCAGAAGCTGCAGTCGCGACAGCCACAGGCATGAGCGGTGTTGCCCTTATGCAAACTTGACGACAGCACTGGGAGGCAGTAGTGAGCTACAAGAGCCCTGCATGAATGCACACACAGCCCAAGCATCATGACTGTTGCATGCTGCCTGGTTCATTCCAACACTGCTGCCTGCAACCGGCACATCCATACCATCCATACCAGTTGCACATGCAAGTAGACAGCGCAGAACGTGGCGGACCAGCAGCTTTTCACAGGCCCGAAGGCGGCCAGCTGCTGTCTGTTTTTGTCTCCTTGCATGGCAACACAGCTGGACAACTATCAGAGCCCTGTAGTATGCATGCAGCACAATTGTGCTGCAGCGAACATGCCCTTGCGTTCACAGCAGCCCATCTGCCTGTAGACCCCGTGTCAGCCAGGCAACCAACGTTGCGCCGGAAAGGGCACAGGCAGTCACAACGGGTTTGATTCTCCAGTGCTGTGTTGACCTCACCTGATGACCTCACCATGCTCCAGCTTCAGCTGCTCCTTCTGGTAGTCGATGCCCTTCTCCTTCAGCACCTCCTCGCGCGGCCGAGCAGCGCCAAACGGATTGCTCTTGCGAGCCTGCTGCTGCTGCCGCTGGCTACTGCTGCTGCTACCTGCGTCAGAGTGCGGCGACGCGGCCTCTGCTACTACTGCTGCTGCTGCTGCTTCTGCTGCCGCTGGCGGGTGCTCTAGGGGCTTGGTCCTGGGCGCCAGCTTGAGGCGTGGCCGCTCAGCGGCACCGCCTGGTGCGCCGTTTTCTGCTGCTGCTCCTGTGGGCTGTGGCCGGTGTGACCAGCGGTCCTCCACATCTGCCTGGCTGACCGGCTGCTCGCTGAAGCCATAGCCACGGCGGCCACCGGCAGCACCCTCGCGCTCAGGCATTGGCTGTGGTGCCCGGCGTGCGCCCCAGTCACCCTCATCTGCGCGGGAAGGGCCCTCCTCAAAGCGAGCTGGCCTATCTCTGAAGCCCCCACTGCGCTCGCCACCCTCACGGTCGCGGCTGAAACCGCCACCAAACCCACCACCACCACCGCCCCCTGTGCCACTGCTGGGTGTGAACTTGCGGTTGGCGCCCCAGTCGTCCGCTGTGTCTGCCTCAGACACGGGGCGGTCCTCGCGGGGGGCCCTGTCGCCAAAACCACCGCCACCAGCGCGGTCGCGGCTGAAGCCACCACCGAAACCGCCGCTGCCGCCCCGGGTGTCAGATGGCGTGAACTTGCGCTCTGCACCCCAGTCGCCTGAGGCATCAGCACGAGAGGGCTCGCGCTCTGGCCGTCCCTCGCGGTCACCCCTCCCGAAGCCTCCTGTTGTGTGCAGCGCAGATACGAATAGATGCACGCAAACAAAGAAGCAGACAGCAGTGGAACAGCAGCAGCTACCTCAGTGTCGAAGAATGCTGGATGCAATGCGCAGCTTGCAAAACCATGAAGTGCAATTTCAAACATATGCAGCGTGCCGGTTGCTGTTGCAGCTGCTGCTTGATGCAGCACAAGGATGCTTGAAGCAGCAGCAGCACGAGCCTGGCCAGGCAGGACACTACCCGCCAACCAGCTGCTGCAGCAATCGACATCATGGAGATGTGGCACCAGCACACGTCAATACCGTTTCCTTTATAAACATTCTGAGCAGCGTTCTGTTGCTGGAGAGGCTGCCTGCTAGACGCTGCAAGAGTGCGTGGGCGCACGATGTGTGACACAGGCGGGACGCACCTTCACGGTTGCCTCCGTAATCCTTGAAGCCACCACCCAGCCCCTTGGAATCACGGTCCTCGCGTGGCAAGCCACTGCTGCCCTTAGGCAGCGCCATCAGAATCTCCTTCTCGTTGATAGCATTGCGGCGGGCAGTCTGGGCGCCCAGAAAGTCAGTCAAGCCCATCTTCACAGGCTTCTTCTTGCCTGCCGTCTTGCCTGCCTTGGGTTCCTGCTTGACGGCCTCCCCAAGAGTAGGGAAGGCCTCCTCATCACGCAGAGGCCCGTTCTTCGCCTCCTCCTGCTCCACGTCCTCAGCCCAGCTGCCCGGCTTGATCCCCCAGGCGCTATCCATTGTCAAAGTGTTTGCAAGCAAACAACAAGCAGAGGGGCGAAGTGCCCCGACAAAGTACTGTGGGTTGTAGTGCGCACAGCAGAGTGCGCCAAGCGGAAATCAAACAAAAGGTATCTTCCGAAAGCATCGCTTCAATCTTGACGTATGTGTGGGTGGAGCAAGGGACTGTTACTAACATCTATGACTGACAGGGTGCTGTGGTGTTCAAATTGGCCTTGATCGGTCAGTGGCACGCGAAAAAACGGCCGGATGTCGGGATGTCCGCAATGTGGTGTGTTAACAGGTTTTTACATTGCGTGAATCCAATGCAAGGGCCAGCCTGCCGCTAGCCTGCAGCCTGCCTGATATGCCGACTCAACAATGCTCCTAGCCGCTGCTAGCAGCCAGCTGCAACCACGTGATGATACAAAAGCCTGTTGATAGTAGCTGCAACAACAGCCAACAGTGTATGCACTTGTTACACTGCGGCTGTCCTGCTCAAGATGATCAAGCAGCCCTGGAACGTCAGCAAATCAATCTCGTGGCCGGTACCATCAGCCACGATGCACCCTTTGCTTGACACATCATCATCATCATCATCATCATCATCATCATCATCATCATCATCATCATCATCATCATCATCATCATCATCATCATCATCAAATTACCAGATCAAGCCATAGCATCAACGCCATCGGCCCCGCGCCCCCCCGGGGCGGAAGAAAGAGGGAGCACCGCTCCATTATGTTTGCAACTAATAATAATGATAATAAATCCTTGTAAGCCATACCTTTCGGCATCGGCAACCGCGCCTCACCCACTGGGGAGGCGGAAAGCAGACTGATTATTCTCTCTATTTTCGGTGTAAGGTAGCCCACCCAGACCCTTACACCCCTTACTAGGCAGCATGTGGGAATCACCCCATACGGTGGACTGCATACCTAGCAGGGCCGGTGTGTATATAGCCAGCAAACGATGGAGTCTTGCGGAGAGTCGCGAGGACATTAGCAGCATCCTTCCTTCGGCTTTCGCCGACTGTATCCCTGAGTCCAGGGACATACTGCTTAGGCTCAGAATCGAGCCTGCAACCTTTCGGCCACTGTTCGTCCGTCATCACCACTGCGCCACGTGTTTAACGTCCCGCCGGACCATGTTTGCAACTATTGCGCACATCCCAAGCTTTCACAAGATACGCAGCAGTGCTTGACCCTGTAACCCCTCTTCTTCTTCAAATGCCCAGCTAGGGCCATACAGCTGGTGGTAGTGCAGCATGTTTGTGGACTTGTGCTTGACGCCCTGCTCGGGGGTGCTCTGCTTTTGTTTCTTTTACTATGCCCATTGGTTTGCGGGTGTTGGGTATGCTGATCAAATGTTGGGATGCCGCTGCAATGCGGTTTGCTGATTCTGCTTGACATCCTTACACCCCTCTCACCATCCTTTACTCTGCCCAAGCCTAGTACAGCACCTCGGTGCTGCACTGGGCATGTGGGCTCAGCCCGCTCATAGTGCACCAAGTGTGTGGCTGGCCCTACACACTTTCTGCACTGTTTGCCTTCACTGACACTGCTGGCAGCACTTGTTTTTTTTCAATTCTCATCTGAGGTTGTGGGGGCGTATTGCGTGGAGTGAGGAAGGCGGCTGTGCATGTGCCATATGCCGAAACTTACCCACAGAGGCCATTTTCCCGGGGTTGGGTCTCACTTGAGTGACGGCCCGCGCTGAGCCATTTGCAGTTCCTTTTTCTAGCTGGTGTCCGTTGCGGCGTAGCTGCTTGAACACACCCTGTAACCCCTTTTCCTCTTTCTTCGAATGCTGACCATTTTCCCGGGGTTGGGTCTCATGAGTGATCACTTGAGTGACGGCCCGCGCTGAGCCATTTGCAGCTCCTTTTTCTAGCTGGTGTCCGTTGCGGCGTAGCTGCTTGAACACACCTTGTAACCCCTCTTCTTCTTCTTCTTCAAATGCTTGACACAAACACAGCTGGTGTCCGTTGCGGCGTAGCCGCTTGAACACACCGTGTAACCCCTCTTCTTCTTCTTCACACAAACACAGGAGCGCAACACACCGCCCCATTTTGCATACTGCTGTCTGCGCTGTGACCACATGCCACTACGTGCACATACTTGTTAAACACTTTCATCTAGCAGTGGCCCCACGCGCTGCAGTACAAGTAATAGTGCCCGCCGCACGCCAGCGATGATGCCAGCTACAATTCAACAGCAGCGCCGCTTCTGCTCAGCGCTTCTTGCCGCTCCTGCCCTTGCTTGTACTGCGGCTGAGCGAATTGTTGGCAGCAGCGCCGCCAAACGGAGCAGGTGTGGCTGTTGACACAAAAGGCGAGCCGAAAGAAGCGCCAAAGCCTGCTGGCGTTGCAGGGCTGGCTTGGCCGAACAGGCCACCTGCAGGAGAGAACAGAGCGAACAAAGGGTCAAATCTAAGTCAACTGTGTACAGACATCCGGCGCTGGAACATGCGTACAATGCACTTGCAGTGTGATGTGCAACTGCGCAGGCTACCACACACATGCATCAGCCACCTGTGCTTGGCAGATGACTCATAACACAGCAGTGTACTCGTAGTCCCTTCGCACATGCTATTCATCCACAAGGCCGCACCTCAGACACCTGTACACCATGCCCTGATACTCAAGACAGCATGGCAAATTGTAACGTGTTGCATGGACCAGGATAAGCGCCTCACCTGCTGCCGGGCTGCCTGCAGCTGCTGGCACAAGTGCGCCAGTCACTCCGGCTGCTGCTGCCGCTGCTGGCGCTGGCAGTGCCTGCAGCTGCGCCTGGCCAGCCTGGCCCAGAGCTGCTGCAGTGCGCTGTTGCTGCTGCTGCAGCTGCAGCTGCTGCTCTTGGCGGTGGGCCCGCTCAAACGGGTCTACTGTGATGCCACGAGCACGCAGCCGCGCCAGGTACGCTGCTTTAGCCCTCTGGACCTGCAGCAACACATGCACACAATAACGTTTCAAAAGCGTATGGGAGAGCTGAACGCGACGCAACATACACATGTCAGGCGGTTGACGACGCAAGAAAAGCCCATTGCATGCGGCATATGTACGGCACTGCAATCCTCGGTATTTGTGTACTTGAAACCCCTGTCATCAGATAGACACCCACCCTGTCCAGGTATCAGCTGTGCCAAAGCGCGAATACAGGGACGCCCTTACCTCTGTATGTGTGCGCTCCAGCTTTGCAGCAGTTGCCACAAAGTAGTCATGCATGTTGGAGACCACAGTAGGCAGCGCCGTCACCCAATTGACGTCACCCGCAGGCGTCTCCTGCAGCGACGAAGCGGCCAGCACCTGCAGCACCAAGACACATGCAGCGTATGCAAGGGAATGATTGGTGTACCGTGCGCATCACATCCACAGCTGGTAGCAGGGACGCATCGTGCTGAGCATATGAAGCTACAGTGGAGGAAACAGACTCTTGCTGCAGGCACGGCGCCATTACAGTGCAGCACCGCAGCCACAATAAAGGAAACCGAGTCTTGCTGCAGGCAAGGCGCCAGAGTAGTGCAGCACCACAGCAGTTCGGACCTGCCCAGCCCCCACCGGCTCCACTCCTGCAGGCACCTGCTGTACTCTGCCAGCACACGGACGCCACACCCACGATACATCGACACAGCATACAACAGCACGCAAGACGATCCACCTCAGCTGGACCGTCCAGCCCCCACCTGCTGTACTCTGCCAGCATCCAAGCACCACACACACCAAACAACAGCACACAGACAATCCACCTCAGCTAAGCCGCTCAGGCCCCACCTACCAATCAACAAATGACACGTGTTTCTAGCAAGGGTGGCCGCCATAGAGGAGGTCCACTCCCAAATCACCAGTGGTAAGGTCCCAACCGGACGGCCAGAAGGCTGACGAGCAGAAGCCAGATACAGCCAAACTACCAACACAAAAGCACATGCATGACTGGCCCTCACCTGCTCCACCTCCTCCAGGCACCTGCTGTACTCTGCGCAGTTGCTGCTGAAGCCCGCCACCGCCTCCTCCAGGAAGGGGCCCGGCAGCACCACAGGCTGGTGCAGCAGCTCCTGCTGCGCTGGCTTCAGCGCCTCTTGGCCTGCGGGTGGACGTTTTGCAGTACGATTGCAGTACGGTCAACTATTGGAACACAGTCAACAAGCAGTTCGATTGAATGCAGTGCAGGCAGCAGCTGGCTTCAGCGCCTCTTGGCCTGCGGGTGGACATTTTGCAGTACGTTCGCAGTACGGTCAACTATTGGAACACAGTCAACAAGCAGTTCAGTCAAATGCAGTGCAGGCAGCAGCTGGCTTCAGCGCCTCTTGACCTGCGGGTGGATGATCAAAATACAGTAAACGAGCAGTTCAGCAGACTGAAGTAGTGCAGGCGGATGCAGGCAGGAGAATGTTATGACAGCATCCCTTGGCAACAAGGCATCACGCTCACTGCAATGCAACTTGGCATGCGGGTGGACTATTGCAATACAACTGCAAATACAGTAAACGATTGAAAAACAGTCAACAAGCAGTTAGCAGATTGTAGTGCAGGTGGCTGCAGGCAGCAGGTAGCATGACAGAATCCCTCGGCATCAAGACATCACAGTCATTGCAAATGCACTTGCCGGCCAACTTGAGGAGAGAAGTGCACACGCTGGCTACTCAAAGTATGCCCGGTGGCCTGCTCTAAGCAGCACAACACTAGAATGTTCGCTCACGTTGGTACATGGCTGGCGCATCACGCCACAGCTTGGTGCGCTCGTATGTGCGCACCACTGTCTCTGTACTCTTGAGCAGGCGGATGGTTTTCTGCAGGGGCAGGCACAAGGCAGACAAGGACACACTTTGGCGCGGGTTGCTGGAACCTTGGCAGCCACAGCTCTCACCGCGCTTGGTGGAGGTTGACAGGGTCAACGTACGGGTCATTCACAAACATGTGTGTTCAGCCACAGCAGCAGCTGCACACTATGAGGGAGATTCCCTGAAGGCCACCACATCAGCCACGCGCACATGCATAAACATCCACATTCAGCGACAAAAGAAGCAGCAGCAGCAGCAGCAGCAGCAGCAGGTGCGCACCTCCCGGAAGTCTGCCAGTACCTTCTGACACCAGCCGCAAGCCGCTGAGCTCAACATGGATTCAAATTCACAAATGCACAAGCAACAGGGCATCCACAGCAGCAGCAGCAGCAGCAGCAGCAGCAGGCACGCACCTCCCTGAAGTCTGCCAGCCCCTCCTGCTCAGCCTTGATGGAGGCCTGCAGCTGGCGCAGCTCAGCACTCAGGCTGCTCGTGTCCGCGTCAAGGCCCTGCAATTTGCCACAGCCATCACCAGCAGCAGCAGCAGCAGCAGTGTGTGAAGTCTGAAGTTCTGTCGGCAGGTTTGCAAATAACAAGTCCGATCTGTGGCAGTTCCTGGGCCTTGTTGTCCTGCTGCTGCTACAGCCTCCAAGCAGATCCTGAATCAGTTGTAGTGCAAAGCACCCACAGCAACAAACACAGCCTGATGCTCCTCTGCTGGAACCAACTGCTCTGCTGCTGCTGTATCACTAAAATCCCACAGCATTGCTTGCTGCTCCTCTGCCCTGATCCTGCTGCTGCTGCTGCACCTGCTGTGCCAATACAGAAGACACAACCTCCCCTCCTGCAGCCACTCTGCAGCCACTCTCATCCTTGTTAAAGCAGCAACAGAGGGCGGGAAGCTCAGTCATGCCTGCTGTTGCCGGACCTGCTGAGGCTGTGCACATGTAGCGCTCACCTGCTGTAGCACTGTGTTGTCCTGCAAGTGCTCTGCCTGCATCACCATCTGCCTGTCTGACTCATACTTGCTGATCTGGCTCCTGCAGGATATGCACGACACAGTAGCAGCACCATAAAACGGCCCGGCAAATAAAGCAGACGCGGCTTGATGAGTGTACACCTGTCGGCGCACCGGCCACGCAGCACGTTGGCTGACGGGGACGCGTCCAGCAAAGTTTGGTGTGTGCAGCCATGCCGTACATTGACTCCTGAGCCAGGGCCGGCAGCTGCAAGCAACAGGTTTGATGCTGTACACATGCATGTTGTTGCTGCAGGACACAACTTGCGCTGTGTGCTCTCTGCTTATGAAGATATGTTGATTTGAAAAGCATGCACTCACTGTATCTGCGTAAGCTTCTCCTTTGTGGCTGGATCCAGATCTTCAAACTTTGTGGCATGTGTGAACGCCTGCTGCTGCTGCGCTTGCTGCTGCTGTTGCTGCTGCGCAAAGCCGCCAAACGGCGCTGCTGGCTGTGCAGCTGTCTGGCCAAAGGCAGGAGCTGAGCTAAAGCTGAAGCTAGGCGTGCTGCTTGCTGCACCAAAAGCTGGTGTGCTGGTGGCAGCGCCAAACGCCGGTGCGCTGCTTGTTGCTGCTCCAAAGGTTGGTGTAGTGCTGGCCCCAAATGCTGGAGTGCTGCTGCTGGGTGCACCGAATGCTGGAGCGCTGCTAGGAGTACCAAAAGCCGGTGAGGAGCCAAACGAGAAGGTGCTTGCGCTTGATGCTGGTGCTCCAAAGGCTGGTGCGCTGCTGGCTCCAAAGGCTGGTGTTGTGCTACCCCCAAACGAGAAAGCCATAGCGCCACCTTACGATCACGCTCACAATAAACAGTTGTAAATGTCAAAAAAGCAATAGATCAAACATTTCGGCCTGTGTACGCCGTGCTTCAAATGGAACTCGTCACAAGTAATCGAATTCCTTGGAGCAAACACAACGAACGCTGCACGTGTCTGCAAACAAACCACCGATACCTCAAATGCTGACATCGGTGGGCTCTGCGAGCGTGCCACGAGGCCAGGGCTTCAAAAGCTAACTTGTCATATGTCAGTTCTGCGCTTCTGAACCTGCTCACTGCCCTGATTCATCAATGCAGGGATGCATCATGCACAGCTTTACCAAACCTACACAGTCACATTACCAGTTCTCTTCGATATGTTAGCTTGACCATGATCAGAGCAGGGCTCCCCCTGGCCAGCCGGCCTCAGGCCGCTGCACGCCCCAGGCGTGCTCCCACTACCTCAACTCATGTGCATCATGGGGTTCTCAACTCCTCACGCAGGCTGCGCATTGCTATCGTGCGTCCAGCTGATGCCCACCCAACACCAAGACAGAGGCTGGTATCACTGGCCTCCAAGGACGCCAACAGAGGATCCAACAACGCATTAATTGATGAGAACGTGCTGGCCAGCATTGTCAGCGCTGCTGCGGTGGGTGACAGGGCAGGCAACGGCAGTACATTGCTGCTTCGCGATCCCGGTTGCATGGATGTATAGAAGGCACTAATCAGAGTCATGAGTTGACCATAAACTGCAAAAAGTGGTCACACTGGCGTCAGCAGCGCTTGGTAGTGTTTTCGTCCTCGACGTGGTACGAGTTCACGGCCTGAACATTATGCATGCACATCCCGCTGCGCTGGTCCTGCTTCAGGTCGTCAAAAACGCCATCGCGAGCCGCAGTGTCCATGTGACCGCATCCAACAGGCCGTCTGATGCCCAGGGAAGCAACGGTCCTCAGGACCCCATCAGGTGGGTCACTGTAACAAGCCACAGATACCCTACAAGGACTCTGACATGCAAGACAGTATAGACACATGGGTTCGACGCAGCCGCCAGCATCTGCAATGTGCCTGAGTGAAGCGATGAGCTTGAGACCAGCCTCCACACCATGCTGGTCTAGTGCATGCATACAACGCTGGCATTGAGCATGCTCACCCCAGGTGGTCATTTGCAGGCAGCCGCACCACTCAGGAAACTGTTGCAACACATAGAACATTGCCTACGAGGTTTTCTCAACACTGCTAATCTCCCTCTGCCCGCAAATGTCATGGTTAATTGCAGGACCCTGGAAGGTTCTCTGGCCAGCCTAGCAGCCCTCCTGGCATCTGCCACGTCACCCAACCCAAAGTCACCAACAGCAGCAACCACCTCCAACCCAACCGACCCCGACACCTCCAGCCCCAGCAGCAGCAGCAGCAGCAGCAGCAGCAGCACCAAGCGCCTGACCTCCGAGCAGCAGCAAGCCATCAAGGCTGCCCTGGCAGACCTTGCACAGCGCCTGACTGCTGCTGTGGCCACAGCACGCAGCACGGAAGATGGTGAAACCATCAATCAGGCAGCTGCCGGCCTGTGCAGCGGCAGCAGCAAGGGCAGCCAGCCTGCTGAAGCCCTCATCAAGCAGGCTCTTGAGGGTTGGGCAGATGACTACCTGCCAGCAGAACCTGCTGCTGCTGGAGGTGTGGTGTTCTCACCTGCTGCTGCTGCTGCAGCAGCAGGGCCCAGCACAGCAGCACGCAGCATGTTCAAGCAGCTCGTGGCATCCTCACTGCAAGACAGCACCAGCAGCATGGGTGTGGCCGGCACAGCAGATGCTGCAGCAAGCAGCGCCAATGCTGCTGCTGCCAGCGCAGGGTTCCCACTTGGCAGGGCCCTGCTGGCAGCGGCAGCTGCTGCTGCTGCAGCCAGTGGTGTGGGTGCGCTGGGTGTTGGTGCAGCAGCTGCTGCTGCAGCTGGTGGTAGCAGTAAGCCTCTGAAGGTCACTGCCGTGACCGTTGGCGGAGGCACCACAGGTGGGGGCAGAGGTTGCACTGTGACAGGGTCTTCTGCATCTCGTTCAACGAGTCATGCATCTCGTTTAACAAGTTGTTGGTGTTTGGCGGCTCTCGGCCGGTTGGTACCATGCCTTGGTGTAGCACAATGCAGCAAGGAATAATGTTGTTGTTTTTGTGTTTAGTGTGTGCGTTGTGTTGAAGTGCATGCATGTTGCTTGTTACTCATGCCAGGTCCTCTGCACATGCTGCTGACAATGTCCTGCGTCCCTGCTGTTGCTGCACATCAACTGTCGCCCCATAAGTGTCTTCCGTGTTGGTGTCTGGAAGGCAACTTGCCACACGTCCGCGCACACACTGGGTTGGAAATCTGCCATTCACCCTGCCTGGTTTGCTGCCGTGCAATTGCTCCTGCAGACGACTTCTGCCCTGATGCCTGGGAGGCAGCAGCTGCTGCAGCAGCAGCCGCTGCCGCAGCTGAGGCATCAACCCCTGCTGCCTCCTTCAGCAACCTCACTGCAGCTGAAGCTACAGCAGCACTTGCAGAGGATGACAGGTTTGATCCCACTGCATGGGAACTGGCAGCGGCAGCAGCAGCACATGCGGTGTCCATCCCTGTCAGCATTGCAGATTATCACTTCAAGCCTGCAGCCAACCTGAACAGCCATGCCACATCGTCCATCTGTTGGGCTGTGGAGATGCTGTCTCAGGCGCTGGCAGCAGCAGCAGCAGCTGCTGCTGCTGCTGCTGCTGCAGAGCTACCGGGCACCAGCGTGCAGCAGCTCCTGCTGCTTCCTGCAGGCAAAGCTGCAGCACATCTGCTGCAGCTGAGCCCCACGGAACGTGCCGCGCAGCTGCTGCTGCTGTGTGGTGGCAGCAGCGGCAGCAGGGGTGACGCTTGGCTGAGCAATGTTCTGGCTGATGTGCGGCACAGGTTGGGCCTACTGGAGATGGGATTAGTGCTTGCAGCTGTTCATAACAGGTAGGGAGGGCCTGGGGCTTTTGCGCGACGCGGCTCCGGTGCACAGGGTCTGGTGTTTGTGTTGAGCGTTTGTGTTGAGCTGCACAGGAGAATTGTTCTCAATGTTTGAACTCGCTCAGTGTTGATGACCAGCAGCATACTGCATGTAGTCACCTCTAGTGGCCTGTGTCAGGTGCATAGTGCAGGCGCCGCCGTGCGGTTGTCCTCAAACTTGAGAATGATTGTTCATCCTTGTCTTTATGCACACCACAGCCGCACGAGACTCTGCTCCCTGTCAGCGCCTGCCTTTGTACGACTTGCAGGCAAACCCTCCTTCATGGCCACGGCCTGACTATGGCCATGGCCAAACATGCACAGCAGGTCGCTGAACTTAACTTTGCACCATGAATGTACCACTCATGTCGCCTATTATCCCTCTTGCTGCACCTCAGGCATGGCTAGTCCTCCTTCCTGGCCATTGCCAGACATAGTGCAAAAGGATTTGGCATGTTCTCTACTACTAACATGCACAGCGCATCGTTGCAACATGATTTTGCACCATTGCCAGGAACATGCACAGCACTCATGATTGTACCGCTCACCGACCCTGTTTCTCCTCTTGCTGCACCTGCAGGCATGGCAAGTCCTCCTTCATGGCCAATGCGCAGCACCTGCTCAACGAGCCTAGCGACCCCTACCTCACCACAGCCACACCAGACTTTGCTTTCTGTCACCGCCTGCCTTTTCATGACTTGCAGGCATGCAAGTCCTCCTGCATGGCCATTGCCAAACATACACAGCGCATCACTGCAACCATATTTTGGTTTTGAATGCACCACTCATGTCGCCGGGAATGTACCACTCATGTCGCCTGTTTTCCTGTTGCTGCACCTGCAGGCATGGCAAGTCTTCCTTCATGGCCATCGCGCAGCACATGCTGCCCCTCAACGAGCCTAGTGACCCCTACCTCACCGCAAGCCTAGGGGCAATGCAGCCAGCTGGCGTTCTGCAAGCCCTGCTGCTGCACTGGCTGCTGCTGCCGCAGCTGGCGTTTGCAGGCCTGCCGGCTCTGCCTGAGAAGCTGCTGATGCAGCTGCTGCGTGATGTAGTGGCAGTGCTGAGCAGCAGGCAGCTGCAGATGGCAGCGAGGTGGTCTGAAGTGTGGAGACTGACACAGCTGCAGCAGCCAGCAGTTCGCAGTACAGATGGTGCTGCAGCAATGCCAGGATTGTCAGCAGGGGCAGCAGCAGCCGGTCTGGTTGTGCATGAGCCGATGTTTGACTCGAGTGTGGCGTCGAATGCATGGTGTGGCTTCGCAGGCATTAGCGTCAGCCATATCGCACATGTGTTCAGCTGTGCGGCAGATGCATTGCTGCCAATGTTGCCAGAGGAGAACAGCAGCAACAGTGGACAGCAGCAGCAGCAGCGCCAGCTGTCGCAGGGTGCTGCAGCTGCTGCAGGGCAGCTCAGGGCAGTTGCTAAGGCGCTTCTGCTGGGGTTGGAACCTATGCAGCCGATGCTGCTGCTGGTCCTGCAGCAGCTGCTGCTGGCGTCGCCAGTAACAGCCAGTGCGACAAGTGGCAGCAGCAGCAGCAGTGCAAGTGCATTGCCAGCACAACGCCAGCTGCAGCTGCTGCAGATCTTGTTGGAGGCTGGCAGTAGCAGCCCATTGCAAGTGATGTCACTTGCTGAGTTGGTCGACAGCAGCTTCAGCACCGTCTTCAAACCCAGCAGCAGCAACAGCAGTGAGTGGGGTGATGCAGCAGGCATCGAGTCGCAGCACATCTTACTGCGTGCTGCTGTTGATGTGCTGGCTGCCCTGCCAGCTGACCAACTGCAGCAAGAGCTGCAGCAGCTGTTAGACCTGCAAGCCAGCAGGTACAGCAGCAGCAGCAGCAGCCAGCCATTCAGCCATGCAGTATACATGCTGTGTTTAAGCCTAGCTGAGCGTGCCGAACCTGCACAGGCAGTCGCTCTGCTTGCAGCACTCCCAATGCCAGCATGGGCTGCAGTCTGGGCTAAGTTTGTTAGCCCTACTGCTGGTGCCTTCTGTTGGACTAGGCGTCAGCTGGCAGCTGTGTTAGCCGGTGTGACAGCTGCAGATCTGCTGCCAAAGGTAGAGGGCACCCTATGGGGCACACGCACAGCAGCTGCTAGCAGTGTAACTGCCAGCAGCGGCAGCGGTTGGCAGAAGTTGGAAGCGGCGTGGGCAGTTGTGTGTGCTCACTTTGCTTTGGGGGAAGTCAGGCAGGAGCTGCAGAGGCGGGTGGAAGCAAGAGCTGCTAGCAGCAGCAGCAGCAGCTACGTGCAAGGTGCCCCCTTCATTGGAGATGGTTGGGAACAGGCAGGAAGCACAACTGCTAACTCAGCAGCAGCAGCAGCAGGGGTGACTAGCTTTGATGGCAGCCTTGGTGCGTTTGTGGATGAAGTGCTGCAGCTGCTGGCACCTCCTACCGCAGCCTGCCATGTGGCAGCACTTGTAGAAGTGATGCCTGTTGATGCATTTGCACGCCTTGCGGCGCAGCTGCTGCCGGCAACAGCGTTTGACGCTGCATCTGCTGCGGCAGGTGATGCAGCATCTGCTGCACCGTCAATTCCAGGTCTGCAGAAGTCTCTGCTGAAGCTGTACAGTAGTGTCGCGCAACAGCCAGATGCTGCTACAGCAGTGCAGCTGCTGGCTGCTGCAGCACTGCAGCTGCCGATTGACCGGCTGCCTGCCTTCCTGAAGGCGGCCTGGGAGGTGTGTGGCGGCTTGCAGCGCATGCCTTGGCTGTCTGGTGCAGCAGGGCCGGGCACATTTGGTGTTGGTGCTGCTGCAAGTGTTGGAGGAGGGACAGGTGCAGATTCAAGGGTGAAGGATGTGCGGTATAGCACCGGCTACGCATGGAACAATGCATGGCCTATGTCCAGCAGCAGCAGCAGTGGAGGTGGAGGTGGAGGTGATGGAGATGGATCTACTGCACTGGGTGCACAGGAGCACTTTGAGTTGATCGTTGCAGCTGCTGCAGCAGGCAAGGACAGCGCTGCACTGCAGCAGATGCTGGCAGTGCTTGTTCGACAGCTGCCAGTGGATCAGGCACAGCTGGCATTAGATGTGCTTGGCGGTGGAGTGTCCGACGCTGCATTTGCAGCAGCGACAGACTCTCTGCAGCAGCGCAAGAAGCATGCAGCAGCTACAGGTCCAATGGCAGACGCGTTTGCAGGGCAGGTTGTGTGGCAGATGGGCCAAAGTGATGCTGCTGCAGCTGATGATACAACAAATGCAGCAGCTGCAGCAGCAGCAGTTGCCAAGTGGGGTGCAGAGAAGGACCAGGACGATTCAGCAGCAGCAGCAGCGGCAGCAGCAGGCTTTGCTGCCGATCAGGTGTTGGTGCGTGAGGTGGTGCAGCTTGTGGATGCCATTCCTGCTGCAGTGCCGGCTGGCAGCCTGGCTATGGACGCAATGCAGGTGAGGTCACAAATGCAATTTAACAAACATAAAATTTCAGCTAAATGAGCTGCATTGTGATTGCCAAGGATGTGTGTCACTTGCAGCAATGCTCATGAACGGATTGCATTTGGGTGGTGGTCCACTGCAGTCTATTCCCTCTAAAGTGTTGTACTTCAATTGCGGCTGGCTCATGTGTGAGGAGGCACCTGCGCACAGGGTTGCGTTGTGGGGAGAAGCGTAGCAGCTGTTTTTCGGCAGCTGGTGTTTTTGATTCTTCTCTGCTGCCCGCAGCTGTTGACCCTGCACACATGCAGTATCATTCGTATCCACTCTTCTACCCCCCGACTGCGCAGCCTTACAGGCTCTCCCTGCTCCAACCCACACCAAGTCTGAATCATGTCTCTCTTCTGCATGGTCACTGTGTACAACTGTGCGCTGTTGTGCAGGATCCCACCCACATCTCCTCCCTGCCCCTCCTTCTCCAACCCACACCAGATCTGACGATTTCGTCTCATGCGCTGTTTCCTGCATGTTCACTTTGCTCTAATGTGCAGGACCCCACCTATATCTCCTCGCTGCTGAAGCAGCTCCTATTTCGCCTCATCACCTGGAGCCCCTCCTGCCCCTCCGCACATCATCATTTCTGCTCCAAACCACACCTGTCTGAATCCTGTTGCTGTTTTGCATGGTGACTGTGCGCTGTTGTCGTGCAGGATCCCACCTACATCTCCTCTCTGCTGAAGCAGCTCCTGTCCTGCCTCATCACCTGGGCGCCCTCCTGCCCCTCCACACATCATCATTCCTGCTCCAAACCACACCTGTCTGAATCCTGTTGCCTTTTTGCATTGTGACTGTGCGCTGTTGTTGTGCAGGATCCCACCTACATCTCCTCTCTGCTGAAGCAGCTCCTGTCCTGCCTCATCACCTGGGCGCCCTCCTGCCCCTCCACACATCATCATTCCTGCTCCAAACCACACCTGTCTGAATCCTGTTGCCTTTTTGCATTGTGACTGTGCGCTGTTGTTGTGCAGGATCCCACCTACATCTCCTCTCTGCTGAAGCAGCTCCTGTCCTGCCTCATCACCTGGGCGCCCTCCTGCCCCTCCACACATCATCATTCCTGCTCAAACCACACCTGTCTGAATCCTCTTGCTTTTTGCATTGTAACTGTGCGCTATCGTGCAGGACCCCACCTACATCTCTTCCCTGCTGAAGCAGCTGCTGTCCCGCCTCATCAACTGGAGCCCCTCCTGCCCCTCCGCAGCAGCAGCAGTAGCACAGCAGCTCACAGCCCTAGCCACCAAGCGTTCTTGGACACCAGCAGAGGCAGGCGCAATCCTGCAGCGCCTGCCACTGCCAACAGCGCTGCAGCTGCTGCTGGAGTCAGATGTCAACAGCAGCAGGGGTGCGGTTAGCGGCAGCAGCAGCAGCGGCAGCTGGATGGGTAGCCACCGCGCGAAGCTGCTGCTGAGTCTGATTGACTGGCACGGCTTTGAGGAGACTGTTGGGGCGCTGCGGACGCTGTTTGTCGAGTACAAGCAGGCCAGCATTTCGGCGTTCGTTGGCTTGCTGGTTGATCTGCAGCCATCTCTGAAGGCCGGCAGCTGCTTGCTCACTAGCAGCAGCAGCAGGAGTGAAGGTGCTGGTGTGTGGGGCTTGTCTGGAGATGCACCCAACCCCTACATCGCTGCTGTACTGCACGTGCTGGGGTTGATGCGTGGGTTAGCCCCTGCTGTTGAACCCGCACCAGGCAGCAGCAGCGGCAGCAGCTGGGCAGACCAGCTGGCGCGTGTGTTATGCCTGCTGCAAGTGCTAACACCAAATGACGTTAGTAACAGTCTGGCGGAGGCAGCTGGGCGCAGCTTCGCAGTGTTTGGTGAGAGCTTCTTGCTGAAGGCAGCTGGGACAGTGACAGTGACAGCTCAGCCGGCAGCAGCAGCAACAGCAGTGACGCTGAGTTGGCAGGTGCATGCTGCTGAGGTGCTAGCTGCACTACCGGCAGCAGCAGCTACGACAGCTGGCAAGGGTTACGAGATGTGGGGCCCGCTGGCTGTAGCAGTGAGCGCAGGTGTTGCTACTGCTGCTGGAGGGGCTGGTATGCTGCCAGTTTTGCAACTGGCAGTTGCCAGCAGCAGCAGGGATAGCAGCAGTACTAGTACCTTACGTGGCAACAGTTTGGCAATGCACCTGCCAGATATGTTGCTGCAGCTGCAGACAGAAGGCCTGCTGACTTGCGGTGTGCATTTCACAAGCAGCAGCAGCGTAGGTGGCAGCTACCCAAGCAGCAGCTCTACAGATGTACCTGCAGCTGCCTGCATCAACCTTCAGCTGGTGCTGCTGCTGCAGCAGCTGCATCAGACAGATAAGGTGCTCACGCTCCTGCAGGCGCTTCAAGCGTTAGTAACACTCGCCCCAACCCTAGGCAAAACCCTGCCGCAGGCTGTGGTTTATGTCTTTGGTCATCCCAAGGCACGTGGGTATGGCGCAAATGCAGGGCCAGACACAGCAGCCGCAATTGCGTCAATGGAGGAGGCATTGGCAGCAGCAGCAGTGCCAACGGGTGCAGCTGTGCCAGCTGCTGTAGCTACTGCAGGCAAGCAGCTATCAGAGGTGCTAGCCTATATACACGAGCTGCTGCCAGCCGCAGCAATTCAGAGGATCATTACAGCACTGGCTGCTGCATTGCCCTGGGACGGCAGCAGCAGCACCACCACCACTGACAAGATGTGCCCTGCAGACACATGGTCACAGCAGCAGGGCTGGCAGGGTGTTAGCTGCAAGCAGCTGATAAGCTCGTCTCTGCTAACTGCTAGTTGTGCTATGTGGGGCTTTGATAAGGGCACTGGAGTTGCACACAGCCTGATTACAATGCTGGCAGAAGCAGCAGAAGCGAGTGGGGCCAGCACAGCAACAGCAGCAGCAGTGCCAGGGGGCGGCAGCAGGGTGTTGCAGCGCAGCAGTAGGATTGCAGGTGCTGCTGAAAGCACGCATGCAGGCAGGGCACAGCAGGTGCTGCTTGATGCAGCTAGCACTGGAGCTGGTGCTGGTCGTAGCAGCGGCAACAGCAGGCTGCATGCTGACCGTGCAGCAGCAGCACTGCTGCAAGCTGCCACAGGCAGCAACGCTGCAGCAGCAGCAGCAGCGACTAGCCATGCTGCAGCTGCTGATGCTGCTCTTCGCACCGCTGCAGCATCTGGTGCAGCAGCAGCAGCTGCTGCTGCTGCAAAAACAGCAGCTCTTTCTCATGCTAGCAGAGCTGCAGCTGCCCTGCACCAGGCAGCCACTGGAGCATCTAGCAGCAGCAGCAGCAGCAGCCAGTTATGTGAGGCAGGGATGAACACAATTGGCAACTCCAGCCATGCGCAGCGGTCTCAGCACGCTCTGCTTTGGGCAGCAGCATCTGCAGGCAGCAGCAGCATCGGTAGCCATGCAAATCGCGCCCAGGCCAAGCTGTTAGCAGCAGCAGATGCAGCTACTGGTGGTAGTGCCGTACTATGGGCTCTTCAGCAGCTGCGTGCAGCAGCAGAGCAGTGCAACCAGGACAGCAGCATGGGCTTAGCCACAGCCAGGACGGCAGTAGCACGCGTGCTGAGCAATGCAGCTGACACATTTGCAGTTGATTGTGAGGGTGAGGCAGCTGCTGCACTGCTTGCTGCACTGCCGCAGCTGCTGCTGCCAAGTCAGCTAGCTGTGCAGGTGCTGGTGCAGACGTATGATGTGATACCAGCAGCAGTGTGGTCAGAGGCCTTGCATGCTACAACAGCAGCAGCAGCAGGGGCGGGTTCAGGCGACTCATCTGCTGTGCTGCAGCTGCTGCTGGCACTCGTACAGGAGGTGCAGCTTCAGCTGCGTGTGAATGTGAAGGGTCCTGCAGTGTATGCAGAGGTGCTCTTAGCTGCAGCTGATTGCGTTAGGCCTGACAGTGCGGGTGAGAGAGCAGTGGGCCAACTGCTGCAGTTGATGCTGACTGGTGAACAGGCCACAACAGCAGCAGCAGCAGCAGGTGTTGATGCAGGAGCAGCAGCATCAAGGGGTGTGCCATTGGCAGCAAGTGCGGCTGCACAGTTGGTTGTTGAGCTGTCACGTCGCCGCACACCCACCAGCAGCAGCAGCAGCGACAGCGCTGCGGCGTACACTGCAGAGCACGAGCAAGCTGCTGCTGCTAGGCAGCTGCTGGTGGTTGGTGCTGTTGCACATGCCATCCTGCAGCACTTCAGCAGCAGCAGCACATCTGTGCTGGTCAACTGCCTGGCTGGCCAGCTCTACCAGACTGCACTGCTGCCGCAGCTGTACCTCACCCTGCTGCTGCAGCCCTGTGTGTCATCCAGCCAGTGGATTACTCTTGTCAGGCAGTTGGTTCTCACCAGCGGGGACACACCCCATGCTGCAGCTGCGTTAGCGCAGCTGTGCAATACCCTAAAGCCTGGCAAAGCCCTGCCATTGGCAGCGTATGCAGATGTTCTGGCCACAGCGCTTGACATTGTTTGTACTGACAGTACCAATGCGGCATATCCAGAAGCTAGGGTAGGGCTTGAGCTGGAAAAGCAGCAGCGGCAGCAGCAGCTGCTGGCGGCAGTTGTGGCAGTGCTTGGGACGTTCAGAGGCATGCGTGCAATGCACGCATCACCACTAGGCGCTCAGCTGCTGCTGCCGATGTTTGATCTGGCAGCAGTGCTGTGCTACTGTCAGGAGCTACTGCCTGCAGACACTGCTGTTGCTTTAGCGGCAGCTGTAGCACATGCATTGGGCCAGCTTGACAGCAGCAGCAGCAGCCAGCAGCTAGTGCAGCTGCTTGCGCAGCTGCCAAATGCAGTAGCAGCAGGGTTGGGCAAGGGTGCAGAGCTGTGGATGCCGCTGCTGCAGCAGATGGCCGTAGCAGGTGGCATGAGCGATGCTGAGGAAGCAGAGTTGATCGCGAAACTGACGGCTGTAGCAGCAGCGCAGGGTTTGGCAGTACCTGTGCGCATTGCATCGTCAGATGGGGGGCCAGGTGATGGCGAGGTCCGCTTTGCTGATCCTGCTGCTGCGGCTGCTGCAAGGGGTGCAGCAGGCACCGTCAAGACAGCAGCAGCAGCAGCAGCAGCGGGTGTCACAAGCCACCCCGTGCCAGTAACAGCAGCAGATGTCGATGACAGTGACGGACTAACAGACGACAGCAGTGCATTTGACGTCACTGAGAATGCACTGGAGGTGATTGCAGCTGTATCACTGTCAGTAGCCTCTACAGCAGCAACAGCAGCGCTGGCAGCCGGGTACGGTGCAGCAGGTGCATTGGTGGGCCTTGTGTGGGGTGCTGCTGCTATGACGGCTGGTGCATTAGCAGTGTCTGGTAGCGAAAGCGATGCAAGCAGCACCAAGGTGGAGTCCGCGACCGCGACAGCAGCAGCAGCAGCTAAGGCGGCAAATGGGGATAATGCGGCTGCAGCTGCTGTGTCGCCACCTGCCAGCCCCCGCACACCATTGATCCATGACGCCACACAAGCAGCAGCAGCTAGTGGCAGCAGCGATGGCATCCACATGGCATCAATGGGTGGCAGAACCAAGGCAGATCAGGCAGCAGTTGTCAAGCCAGCAGCAAGCACCTCGCCCGCTGCTGCAGCTGCATTCGGCTATGGTGGATCAGCGATGGCAGCAGGGGCCTCAGCAGCAGCAGCAGCAGCAGCTGGTCAGGGTTCAGGGCCAGGGTTTGGCGCAGGGTTTGGGGTTTTGGGCAGTCTTGCTGTGGACCCTGATGAGGTGGTGAAGAAGATCAGCAGCCATTCTGCTCACATGCCGTTGGATGAGGCGGTCATGCAGGTGAGGCGGTTTGCCATGCGTCTTGGTCACGCGTTCTAGGCATGTGCTTGAGTCATGCTTTCTATTTAACAGTGTATGTGACATACTGGTGAAGCATAGAGCGCGCTGGCCGTATGTCATGTCTGGCAGCAGTCGTTGCTTTTGTGCTTTGCACGCGACTTGCACAGGCGTCATGTCTCTATCAGTAGCAATTGCTCTGATGGCTGCAGCGTGTTGACAGTTGACCATGCAGGACTAGCTTTGCCAGTGCTGCCGGGCACAAGTGCTTGGCCTTTTACAATGCTGTACGGCACACATGCCTGAATCTGCCTGCAGCCGCTTACGCCTTGTCACTGTCTGCCTGCCTGTGCCTGTCCCTGCACAACTGTGCATACTGCCATACAGGTTGTGCCCCTGCTGCTGCAGTGCAGCAGCAGCAACACCTGGCCACTGCTGGCACTGAATGCAGTGCTACACGCCAAGCACCCCGCACTGCCTAAGACACTGGGTGGAAACTTCTCAGCGGTGAATCTGGCGCTCGCTGCATCTCTGTCAAGCACGTCAGCCGATGGACCGCTTGCAGCACTACTGCAGGCTGCTGAGTTAATCTCAGCACCCAACAACAGCAGCAGTGGTGCGGCAGCAGCAGACCTGGATGCTGCATTGATCGCAGCAGAGGCTGTCGATCCTTGGGCCGCGTCAATGCAGCTGAGTCAGCGCGTTATCAACAGCTTGTGGGAGGCGCTGCTGGCGGGCAGAACAGTCAGCACAGCTGCTGGCAGCAGCAGCAGCAGCAGCAGCGTGGGTATCAACACCCCTGAAGGGGCAGCCGCAGCCTGGCAGGCGATTGTTACAGATCTGCTGGCAGGAGCCAAGCCTGATGTTGCTCTGCAGCTGCTGACAGGGTTTGTGAACAGCCCGGATGGATGGGAGGCAGGTCTGAGAGCTCTGGCAGTGGCAGCAGCACTCCAGCGTCAAAGCAGCAGCAGCAGTACTGCGCTGCTGCAGCCGCTGCTGGCGCGTGTGTGCAAGCGCAACAGGCACCCTGCGCTGGCGTTCCTGGTGCTGCTGCTGCAGCAGCAGCAGGTGCAACTGGCGCCAGGTGACACTGCAACGGTGCTGGACGAAGCACTGCAGCAGCTGCTGGCATACTACGGCACACTGGCTACAGACTTGCCTGTGGCAGCTGGCTACTCGACAGCTGGTGCTGCAGCTGACCCCAACAGCAGCAGTGAGGGCAGCCTAGCTGGCTGGTTAGGGCTGCAGAGTGCCGGGGCAGGTGGTGAGATCGATGCTTGGGGCTTTGATGCCCTGTTCAGTGACTTGGATGTGTTTGGAGATGCTTCTGCTGCAGCGGGGCCGCAGTACAAGAGCAGCTCGTCACTCTTTGCAGCAGGCGGAAAGAGTGAGGCAGCCCAGCAGCAGCAGCAGCAGCAGGTGGCAATGTCTCAGGTGGCGTTGGGTCACGTGGAGTCCCTGGTGAAGGCAGCAGTAGCATGGGGGCATGCAGTTGCAGCTGCTGACTTTGTCATGCAGATGCTGGCGCTCAGTGTGGTGGCTGATGCTGCACCAGCTGCTGCTGCTGGGATGGCAGCAGGGGATGACTATGCAGGCAGCAGTGCTCAGCTGGTGTTCGTGGTGAGCCAGGAGCAGCAAGATAGGCTGTTGGCGCTTGCAGCTGATTGCTGCATTGCTGCACTGGCAGATGACAGCAGGTTTGGCACGACTACCAGCAACGATGAGAAGGCTGGTGCTGCTGCTGCTGCTGTGGCGCCAGCAGTGCTGCCTAGTCTTCTGGCTGCACTTGCAGCAGCAGGGCAGGTCAGCAGCTGCATTGGTGTTGCTGTTGCTGTGTGTCGGAGCTACAGGCGCAACTACATGGCCAACATCGTGACAGGCAGGCACCATGCCAGCATGTCTAGGGGCAGCATAGCTGCCAACACCACTGAAGCAGCAACAGATGACCACATTGTGACAGCGAGGATTGTAGGAGAGGCTATCACGGCAGCAGCTGCTGCTGTTGTGGCTGCTGAGGGTTCTGTATCGGCTGTCAAGCCCCAGGGTTCTGCCCTGCTGGCTGGTGTATCAGGAGCGCTGTTTGCCGCTGACGTGCCGGTTGAGCAATGCCTAGTGCTGCTTGCTGCTGTTGCTGCGTGGGTTGGAGAGAGGCTGGCACTGCAGCTGGTGGCAGCATCTGCTGCGAAGCTGCACAGTGTGATGCCCCAGGCGGTTGCTGTCGTGCGCAGCAGCAGGCGTGCAGCATAGGGCCAGATCACATCTCGCAGGGCAGGTCTAAAGGAGCACTTGGGTGCTGGGATATGGGTTGATTATTGTGTACTTTTGTGTTGTAGGCTCAGGCGGGCGCGGGGGGGGAGGAGGTGTAATGGCCCTGGGGACGTGCAGGCCCCTGCAGAAGGATATGTGTTTGACTAGCATTTGACTAACGTTTGACTAGCGTTTGACTAGCGATTGCAGCTGTGGTTGATGCATGCATGCATCGATGCAGGATTTTGCAGCTACTCGCCAGCAGAGTGTGGGTCCGCACCTTGCTCTACACCGCCAGCATTGGATGGTTGATGGAGATGAATGCCACGCCTGCTGGGGGCCCATGATGCTTAGTGGCGGATGCGCCGCACATTGCTTTGGCAAAGCGGAGTGTTGTTGTTTCTGGCAGGTGCTTCCTAAGTGAGTCACTGCAGTGGCTCATGTATTTGCGTAGACGTTGTATAGAGCATGTCACACACTAAGTTAGCATGCTGCACCAAGACTTCAAGTTCCCAGTGGGCACTTTGAGCAGCCTGCTGGCTAGAGACCATTCTAGATCTCGCATATGGAGTGCATGCACACGTGCACGTGCCACTTGACGTCATGTCGACATATGTCATGCATGACGGCACTGTGCAGTGCCATGTGGGCAAGGTCTATGGACACAAGAAATCGTTTGGCACCATGCATGGCTGTGCTCAAACCTTTGATATTGTATGTAACGGCAATATTGTCCGGGAAGTCACTTGTGATAAGTCATCATGACCGTCACTGTCCGGCGGGACGTTAAACACGTGGCGCAGTGGTGATGACGGAAGAACAGTGGCCGAAAGGTTGCAGGCTCGATTCTGAGCCTAAGCAGTATGTCTCTGGACTCAGGGATACAGTCGGCGAAAGCCGAAGGAAAGATGCTGCTAATGTCCTCGCGACTCTCCGCAGGACTCCGTCGATTGCTGGCTATATACACACCGGCCCTGCTAGGTATGCAGTCCACCGTATGGGGTGATTCCCACATGCTGCCTAGGAAGGGGTGTAAGGGTCTGGGTGGTCTACCTTACACCGAAAATAGAGAGAATAATCAGTCTGCTTTCGCCTCCCCAGTGGGTGAGGCGCGGTTGCCGATGCCGAAAGGTATGGCTTACAAGGATTGATTATTATTATCATGACCGTCACTAGTGCTAGTGCCGTCAGTACTGAGTGGTGATAGCATGGCTGCCAGTGGCCCACTGGCACTGTTTGAAACATGTTTGTCACTCTAGTTGCGCCATTTGAAGACAAGGCTGACAAGTTACAGGGACGAATAATAGGGTCCAATCAGCAGACACACCGGCTGAGGATCTGGAACACACGGGTAATGTGCAGAGCACTGCTCTGAGAGGGCCGGAACTAGGGCCACCAGAGCAGCAGTGCCAGCAGTGCAGGTGGCTGCTGGTTCACAAGAAGCACTCCTGTAAATGGCTGGGGGTGCAGGCGCATAAACATGGATACCTGCATGCTGGGCGGTCACCGTTCGGATCCAAATGCTATATATAAGCACACTGGCAGACGTTGTAACATGTCGTACGACCCAGTCTGCACCCGCCAGTCTGACAGGCAGGAGCAGGTGCCTGCAGCCTGAAATACGCCGTGTGTGGCTGTCACACGTTTGTTTTGTGGCTAGGACGCCTACAGATCTGTCGCCGTGCATTCAACTCGTGTATCATTCGGCTCTTCGAACCAGCCCTCTAGCCCAGCTTCAATAGCCATTAGGAGACATACGTACAACTCAGAACTGTTCACGACCAACGATCGTTGCAGTCACCAGCAAGCAGGGAAGACCCCGATTCGGTATGTCCTCTCCAATCCCAGTTAATGCCGCGTCTATCTAATGTCCCTCCTTGTAATGAAAAATAGTAGCGCAGCTTGGCACGGTTGTGCTCATCCCAGGTGTTTCCCCGCATCTCTCCATATCGCCCTGGGCCCAAAGCCAACACAGGGCTTGCAGGTCACCTCAAGCGCCATGCCATACTCACGGAACCCGCTGCTATGACGGGTTTACGTGCGTGATGGGGCACATCATCAGCCACAACAGCTGATGCGCAATGCCTTGGTGAGTCGCCGGTGCTCCTGCCGCTCTGTGATCGCTGCCGTACAGCAACGAGCGACACAACGCTATGTTGTGAGCATTGTTTGACATCAGGTCTGGCTCGCAGGTGGTGCTGGAAGCAGCCTGAAGTCCAAGGTGACAGCACATGGATTGGGCAGCAGAGCCCGCCTGATGAACGGGCAGCGGCACGTGCCGGCCCCGGCCAGCTTGCAGCCGCAATACGTCCCCCTACACCAGCAAGCAAGTCTTGGCGCATCAGCACGGCTGCACACCAGCGCAACAGCAGCCCTGGGCTGCAGAACACACCCGCAGCAGCAGGGTTTACACACAAGCTTGCGCGCGATTCTGGCGCATTGGCAGCCCATATAGGGAACAGGTCAGTTCAACATAAATGTCTTGACCTTTCCTGGCGCTTGTCCACCACTGCACAGAACGGTGGCCATGAACCAGCAGTGTCCAACATTGTCCAGCAATGAATACCGACGCACTGAGCTCGGCTGGCTTGCGGGCAGCTGGGCAGCGAACAGGTTACAGTGCCTGCACAGCGCACTGGCTAGGCCAGCCATCGTCTAGTGGGCGAGGCACGCGTGATCATCCTTACACCTGCACACCACCTTTCCCTCGCGCCGTTTGCCACACCAGCGTGTTCACCTGCAAGTGATGTTCTGGTTAACATGCACAGCTGTTGTAGCGAGGCTGACACCGCGCTTCCTGCAATGCAGGGAGGATAGGCCAAACAGCCAAGCGCAGCAGCCGCCAACGCAGCACCTGGATCAGGAGCACCTAACCAGCCGCTCGTATGTGCCGTTCAACGAGCTGGTGTTCCACCAAGTGGTGGGCCGCGGCTCATTCAAATGCGTCTATCGCGGCAGCTGGCACAACACGAATGTGGCCATCGTGCGCATGCACAGGGGTGGCCTTGTGACTGAGGCTCGCCTCATGCAGCAGCTGAGCACGCACCCAAACCTGGTGCAGTTCTACAGGTGGGCCTGGCAGATTCTGTCTATAGTACTAGCCAGTCCTGCACCACCAGCAGCAGCAGCAGCACTGGGTGCCTTGACAGCTATGTTTCCCTGCCCAGGCAGCTCCTCGCAGCGCTGCCAAGAAAGCAACAGCAAATGACGGGAGCAGCAGGTGCTAATAGTAGTGAACGTAGAGTATCCGTTGCGGCCGCTGCTGATGCGGCACCTCTGTGTACCCTGCCCACACAGGTGGTCCCAAGACGCACATGGCAACGTGTACATGGTGATGGAGCTCGTTACATTGGGAAGTCTTGACATGCTGCTGCTGCTCTTCGGGGAGTTCCTGCACACCAGCGCCAAGCTCAGCATGTGCGAGCAGGTCTGCTCTGCAATGGCTGAGCTGAATGCAGAGGGGGTGCTGCACAGGGACCTTGCAGCGCGCAACGTGCTGGTGGCATCCCTGGACCCGGTGCATGTCAAGGTGTGTGGTGTGGTGTGCTGTGAAGCGCACGTGCACAGCAGAAGCAGCTGCAACGCATATGTGTTTGATGCTTGCGTGCATGGCAGCTTATCACGCTGTGCAGATGTGTGCCGCTGTGTGGAGAAGTAGCTGGCGTTGACATGTGCATGCCATGCAGCACACATGCATCCAAGCAGCCGCCTGTGTAATATTATGTATAAACTGCCTGTTGTTGCTCCTCAGGTGGCGGACTTCGGCCTCAGCCATTCCGGCAGCAGCAGCAGCAGCAGCGGCGCCCCAGGTTTGAGCAGCATCCCCGTGCGTTGGGCTGCGCCTGAGGTGCTGACTCAGCAGGCGTGGAGCGCAGCCAGTGACGTGTGGGCCTTTGGTGTGGTGCTGTGGGAGATCTTCAGCAATGGCAGCGAGCCTTATGCAACACAAAGCGATCAAGAGGTGGGAGCGGCAATGCTGTACGTGTGTATATGCTGCGTTGTACGTCATGACAATGCAGTCTGTTGCCATGCCGGGGTTGGGCTGCAGGCTGCTCCGGCTGTGTGCACTCAGCATCAACGAGGAAGATGCACATGCATGTGATCATGTTGCCGACTGCGGTGTTGATGGCATGGCTAGTTGTGTTCTATGGCGGCTCCAACTGTACTAGCATCATGTGCGCTGAACTCCTTCTACCTCTATCTCGACTCCAGCGCATGAACACAAACATTTTGCATATCTTGACAGCAAATGTGGTCTGCTGTGCAGGTGGTGCACAGTGTGCTGTCAGGAGCCCGCCTGGCGCGTCCTGCCTGCTGCCCCAGTGAGCTGTACCTGCTGATGCTGGCATGTTGGGACCCACAGCCAAACAACAGGCCCAGCTTCACTGACATACTAGCAACATTCAGGTGGGCAGCAGTGCTGAGGCTGCTAAGTAGGCGCTGCGCATGCCCTGATTTGCTTACGTTGTGATGCACGGGCTGTATTTGCTGATGCTGGCATGCTGGGACCCACAGCCGCACAACAGGCCCAGCTTCACTGACATACTAGCAACCTTCAGGTGGGCAGCAATTGTGTCTGGGGTGCTGCTTTTTTAGCCGCTGCGCACAGCGCGACAAAGCGCATGCCCTGTTCGCTTATGTGGTGATGCTTGTGCCTGGTTAGAAGCCAGTCATACGCGTGCATGCTGCTAGCAGCAAACGGGTCATTGACGGCCCAATGACCTGCAACGATCTGGGAATGAGCATGGCAGTGGCTCATTTACCTGCTCATTGACCTAGGGATTGTCAGACATGATGACAGGGGTGGGGCAGCTGAACATGAGGCAGGGCTCAACTTCATTGCTGTGCTGTCCTGTAGGGGCTGGCGGCAGGAGCACAGCTCACAAGCAGCAGGCGTTGCCTCCAAGCAGCTGCCCATAAACACTCGTGCAGGGCCACATCAGCACAGCAGCAGCTGCTGCAGTAGCGTGCTCGGCCTGCCTGCAGCAAGCACAGCAGCAGCAGCAGCAGCACAAGGCAGGTCCCACAGCTGGCATGCAGGATCTGCAGCATCACTGCCTGACAGTGCCAGCACACCACTGCTGGCAGCTCTGCCTGCCGACTACTGCCTGCAGCAGGCAGGGCCGCTGCAGGTTGATGCGGAGTGTGACAGCATGTCCAGAGTTGTGCTGCCGCCCGTGCAACGTGCTAAGTCGGTACCCCTGCCATGCATGGATCTGAACACACATGTGAGGCAGCTGCTGGAAGCAGCGCGTATGCGGGACGCTGCAGCAGCAGCAGCAGCAGCAGCAGGGGACGCTGCTGCACTTCCCAGCGTACCCCCCGGCGGCTTGTGCTCATGCAGTGCAGGCTGCAATGCAGGCGCAGGTGATGCACCCAACAGATGCACCGTCGGTCACGCTGTTAGGGAGTGCTTGTCTCATAGCACCGGCAACTTACCCCCAGCGCTTACTGCCCTTATAGCTCTAGGCAATACAGAGGCTGTGCCGAAGGGTGTGGTAGCAGCAGCATGCCTGGAGGCTGGCCCCAGCAGCAGCAGCAGCAGCAGCAGCAAGACGGCTCAGGGCTTGCCAGCTCATCTTCCTGTGGCGCAGCTGCAGCTGTCAGGTGCTGGCGCTCAAACCTTTCTTCAATCTTACAATGCGCGTCGCTGGATGACAGATGTAGCAGCAGCTCAGGCAGCCGCAGCAGCAGATCAGCCAGCAGCAGTTGCTGCAGGCGACGCTGATACTGCTGCACCAGATGCGTGGCCAGCAGCTGGCTGGTCGCCAGGCATGCAAAGGGGCTGTGCGGCTGAGTCGGTTGAGCTGTCATTTGAGCTGGAGCCGGCAATAGATCCTACAGCAGGAGATAGCCTGACATCTGAGGTAAGGGCCGTTGTGTTTCTCGGTGGGTGTAAAGAAAGCAGCGCCTGAAAACAATCCTTCCTGCATGCCAATCCTCCAAGTGTGCTGCACTGTTGAGCAATGCAGATATGGTTAAGGCTGCAACTAATTTCACCACCAGCTCAAGATCTCGCCGGGGGCTGCCCACTGCTGCTGCAGGGTGTAGCTGAAGAGCTGCCACCAAGCTTGAGGTGCAACAGCAGGTCAGCCAGCATGACGCATTGCATGCTCTGTGACAAACACGGCTGCCTCGGGGTTACCTCGGCAGCGATCATTGGCCACAGCAGCAGCAGCCGTCAGTCAGGCAACAGAGCTGCGGTAGAGCTTGCTGCAGCATCCGTGGCTAGTGCACGTGGCAGCGCAGGCAGGTGCGGCAGCAGCAGCAGCAGCAGCAGCGCCAGCACCCGGCACAGCACTGCTGGCAGCAGCAGCTGGGGTGACCCTAGCAGCAGCAACAGCAGCAGCAGGCGCACTAGCGACTGCCTGTCTGCTGCCAGCATGCACATGGCTAGTGGTGCAGCAGCAAGCACCAAACAAGCCGCCTGTGCAGCTTCAGGAGCGGATCTACCGCTCCCGGAATCTGGGCCATTTGCTGCAGCTGTGAGTGTGGCCGCAGCAGCGGCCGCTGACACACCTGCTGCTGCAATAAAGCCTCCGTGTAGCCCTTACATGGCTGTGCAGTCAGTTGTGTATGGCAAGGTGGCGCATAGTCCCTACGTAGCTGTGAAGTCGCTTGTGTGTGGTGAGGCGGCTATGCGCAGCATTTATGTTGATGTGCGGTCCGTTACTGGCAACCAAGATCCTGCCGGCTGCTGTCACTATGTTATATAAGGGCAGAGGAATGCGTACTTTACCTTGACCAGTATCCAGTATGATACTTTACTTTACTCAACATGCATTTGGTGGACTGTTGCAGCAGTGCCAGGTACGAATCTGTAGCGCAGTGATGCGCAGAATCCATTGTGTTGTGCGAACTGGTGTCAGGTTCGTTAGTCGCGGGCGGTCCTTTCTGCATGGCGCTTGTGTGTGCTTAGATATGGCGCTCGTGTATGTTCACTCAGCTGGCCTGGGGCCTTTGGCGCCCTCTAGACTTTGAGTCTGGCTCTGAAGCTTTGGGATGTTGTTTTCCAACATAGGACACACCTTGGGTATCAATTTGAGCTGGTGGTTATGAGAAAATACTGTGGCACGTGTTGGGTCGGATTGTGGTATGTGTATGTGAGCTGATGTATCCTGAGCACATACTGGGCTTGCTGCGGCCATGGCAGTATTATAGCATGTCCTTGGCACATTCATAGACACATGTTTGTGCACACTTGTCAAAGCACTGCATGGCATGACAGTCACGAAGCTGTATCAACCGCTTTCTTCCTGCGTCGCACTTACATATTGGTAACTTTGCAGCAGGCAAGTCAGTGGCGGAGGGCACGACACAGCAACGGCAGCAGCAGCAGCAGCAGCAACAGCAGGCGCAACAGCAGCAGCAGCAACAGCAGGCGCAACAGCAGCAGCAGCAGGCACGTCAGCAGCAGCAGGCGCAACAGCAGCAGCAGCAGGCACGTCAGCAGCAAGCAGCAGCAGCAGCAGCAGCAGCGTGTAACTGCTGCTACAGCAGCAGGAACGCCGCTGCTGTACGAGAGCCAGAACGGCTTTCGTCCCAAGCGCAGCTGTGCTGACCATCAGAGTGTGCTCAGTGAGATGTTGGGTGGGAGGAAAGCTGAGGGGAAGGATTCTTATGTGCTGTTTGTTGACACCTATAAGGCTTTCCCAACAGTGTGGCTTGATGGGCTCTTTCAAAAGCTGTGGGACAAGGGTGTGCGTGGAAAGATGTTCCGTGTACTCTACAACTTGTATCAGGGTGCACGCCGTGTGGTGTCTCACGAAGGTCATGTCACTGAGAGCTTCACATGTGACCTTGGTTTGCATGAGGGCGATGTTATTTCCCCCACACTGTACCTGTACTTCATTGATGATCTGCTGCATGAGGTGCATGCAAAGCACCCTGGCATCACCCTTATGGGCCCTTGTGACGAACCTGCTGGTCAGGTTGTGGCAGCCATGCAGGCTGATGACTTTGTTGCTGTGTGCGGATCTCTGGCTGAGGTTCAGGCTGTGGCTGCAACAGTTTATGAATACAGTTGTAAGTGGCGGTTCAAGCTGAATAGCTTGAAGTCTGCTGTCATGCATGTCTCACCAGCTAGACAGCCCAGCCAGTTGGCTGACTCTGGCATCATTTGGAATGGTGTGCCTGTGCCTGTTGTATCAGAGTACTGCTACCTTGGCCTGTGGTTCAACAATGCCTGCAACTGGAATACGCACTTTGAGAAGATGTTGGCAAAAGTGCATCGTGTGAAGGGTGGGCTCATGCCAGTTTGGAAGAGCCGGCTCATCAGCGTGGAAGTAAAGCGTATCATTCTGCTTACATGCGTTCGCCCGATTGTTGAATATGGCAGTGAGGTCTGGTTTCCGTCAACTGCAAGGCAACTGCAACAGATTGACAAAGTGCAGACTGACATCATCAAGTGCTCAATGCGTTGTGGCAAGGAGCGCCCTTGCACTTCACTTGTTCTGGCTGAATGGGGTGTGAAGCCATTGCACATGTGGCTTCATCAGAGGGCGATGGAGTATTACTTTAGGGTTCAGCGTATGCAGAACTGTCGGTTGCCACATCAGGTGTTTTCAGCTGAGTGGAAGCGCCCTAGTGGTGCTGTTGCGGTGACACCTTGGCATAAGTATGTGCAGAGTTTGCTTTGCAAGTATGGTGTGGATGTTGAGGCGGCGGCTGATCGAGCTAATGCGTGCAAGAATCACATCAACCGTCAGGTCAGGAAGCTGCATGCAGACACAATTGTTTGTGAATCACTGCAGCACTCTACTTTGAGCCGTTACATCACGCATGTGCACCCTACACATGCTGATGCCATGCGTTTTAAAAGGGCTAGGCCCTTTTTGTGTTCTGGTGCGCCAACGCGTGTTATTGAGTTGCTGATGCGTGTTCGAATGGGCTGTCTATGCGTGCATGAGCGTACCAGTCGTTATGGCGGCAGCAGAGCTGATTCTAATACAGCATGTCCTGCTTGTGGTCAGGGTGTTGAGTCTTTGTCACATCTGATGTTTGATTGTCCCGCTACTTCTGCTCAGAGGGATACTATGCTTGATGAAATTCGGTCTGTTTTGCGTGATGTTGCTGGCGGCGCTGAAAAATTGCGCAATGTGTTGTCGTTGACTGATGCATCCACCAAGTTGTTGCGTTTTGTTTCTGATGATATTTGGGGTAGTAGGGGGGTGTGCCGAGTGATATCTAGGAGCATTGCTGAGTATCTTGTCCAAGCTTGGGATGTGCGTAATATTTGCAAACACAATGGAGCAGTGCTCCCTCTTTCTTCCGCTCCTGAGGGGCGCGGGGCCGATGGCGTTGATGCTATGGCTTAATGGGTAACATGATGATGATGATGATGGTGGTCAATACTCACACAATGTTTCACTGTGGACAAGGATACTGACAACATCCCAGCACTACCCAGGTTTGTACTTACGTTATAACGCTACGCTAAGAGTCGCTTCATGTCTCCACTATGGTCACACAGATGTAAAAAAGCTGAGTGGAAGCGCCCTAGTGGTGCTGTTGCGGTGACACCTTGGCATAAGTATGTGCAGAGTTTGCTTTGCAAGTATGGTGTGGATGTTGAGGCGGCGGCTGATCGAGCTAATGCGTGCAAGAATCACATCAACCGTCAGGTCAGGAAGCTGCATGCAGACACAATTGTTTGTGAATCACTGCAGCACTCTACTTTGAGCCGTTACATCACGCATGTGCACCCTACACATGCTGATGCCATGCATACTGCTTTCGCCATGACGATATAGATAGTGGGAAGGCTTGGCTGAGGCTGCTGTAACAGCTGGCAGGAAAATGCAAGGGCTGCAAGGACACAGCCAGGTGCGAGCCCGCTGCAATGCATGCAGCCTCCGGGAGCTGCCAGCTGTCAGCAGAGCAAACTGCTGGTCAGTTAGCCTCAGCCAATAGCCGTTTGAGGGGTTACACACTTTCAAGCACCGAGAGCGGCACAATTCAACAAGAGGCAAGACAGAGGAAAGGCGAAAGCAGCAGATAGGTGCAGGCACCGGGAAGGCAGGGGACCGGCAATGAACAGGTCCCCAAACAAGCCTGGCGCAAGGGCGCTCAACGCAGAAACAGGCAACGCAGGCCTGCAGCAGGAACACTGCGAGAGCTGCAAAGCACCACACACTATGGGAAGCAACCAGCATCAGCACAGCTATCAAAGCTGCACGACAGCGCACCACTGTCAGACGCTGCATGGCAGCGGACATGACACTATGTAGGGGCTGCAGCGGGCAACACCATCTCGTTGCTGCAAGGCAGCATAAACCATGAAACCCAGCGAGCGGCACAGGTTCGGCAGGTAGCGCGGCACGTTGTGCATGTTGCGCAACTACTCTGCGGCAACTGACAACCAGTGGTCAGTCACCTGAAACCAGAGGCACCGCTAGCAACACAGCCACTGCAGCGCCACCACCCAGTGCACAATGCGGAACAGTAGCCACAAAAAAAGGGGCGGGAAGGGCGGGCGAGTTGCAGTTCGCATGAACAGCAACGAAACGTGCAGTGCTAGACGCCTGCGCATGCTAAGTGGCCTTCGGCAGCAGTGAGGTAATGACGTTTTTTGACTGTCACCTCACCCACTGCTTGCCTTTGACCAGGCAAGCAGGGATACAGCTACGCTGCATTAACCGCAATGAACAAGTCCATTGCACATTAATACTGCTTTCGCCATGACGATATAGATAGTGGGAAGGTTTGGCTGAGGCTGCTGTAACAGCTGGCAGGAAAATGCAAGGGCTGCAAGGACACAGCCAGGTGCGAGCCCGCTGCAATGCATGCAGCCTCCGGGAGCTGCCAGCTGTCAGCAGAGCAAACTGCTGGTCAGGTAGCCTCAGCCAATAGCCACATTGAAAAGACCAGTGGAACAGGAGGGGGGAGGGCTGCAAGCAGCAAGGCTTGCAGCCCACCTGGCCCGCCGCAACACGGCGCGCAGATAGAAGCCACGACACATGTGGCAGGCAAACAAGCAGACGCACCCCAGCGCACACCACTAACGCAGCAAACACTCACGCCGCCAAACCTACACCGCTGAATCCAGGGCTGGGGCCGACAACTGCTGCGAGAAGCAGCAGCAGAAGCAAACGCAAACCAAAACACACAACCACCAGCACAAACCACCACTGCAGCAAGCACACATGCTGCCAACCTTCAAACCTCTGAATGTAGTGCTGGGGTCGACAACTGCTGCAAGCAGCAGCAACAGCAAATCAAATGCTGAGCAGCAGCACGCTGTACACACGCATGCCCAACACGCAGCCTGTGCGCAGCAAACACCTAGCTGCGGGACCATCTGCAAGCTAGTGCTCGATGCGAACAGCTAGCAAGGGCCAGGAACTGTGGCTCCGAGCCATAGGGCCGGTGAGCGTAGAACAAGGCAGCTGGAAGCTGTCAACCGCAAGCAGCATCAGCTCATGAAACCAAGGCTGAGCCGGCCACAACGGCACCACCACCGTAACATTTGCACGCTCTTCGCGCACTTTCTGCACAACCCGCAGCAACATTGAGGTGGTGACAGGCGGGAAAGCAAAGGCATTGCCCCAAGCAGACCATGGCTGCAGCAGGGCATCAACGCCCCTGCTGC
>CADDIJ020002174.1:0-30710 GCA_902809745.2 Tetradesmus lagerheimii | reverse complement strand
CACTGCTGTGATACAGGCAGCATCTGTTGACCAGCAGGCACCAGGAAGGCATGCCAGGGCATGCACGGACCACAATACAGCCCTGGCAGCACAGCAGCACCCCTGCAAAACAAGAACAGAGCCCAATCAAGTGCTTTTTGGCGTCATGCGTCATGCGGCTGCTAAGGCTAAGGCTATTCACACGCGCGCGCGGATCTGTATTTGACCACACCCCGACTTAAACCAGCGACCAGTGGCGGCCAGTACTGTTCCTGGGTTGGGGGAGTGGGTGTTTGATGAGGGGTAGATAATGGCGCGAGCTTACCCAGATGTCTGCGTATGCGCCACATGCTAGATGGTGAAGAGCTGCAGACGGCGCTCCTGTGTGCCTCTGGCTTCATTGAAGACTGCATCTTCTGCAAATTGCTTTGGTGAGTGCGTCTCGCTGCAGACCCTTCACATTGTTGTGCCAAGCACTGGTGCATGATGGGGCACTGAGGGTGCATTTGGAGAGAGGGTCTTCCTGCAACCTTTTCCATTGCTGTGACGCATGACGGAGCACTGTGGGTGCATCAAAGCAACCGCCGCTGTGTTGCGTCAGTACGTGCATGTCAATCATCCGCTGCAACTTGCAGCCTGGAAGCATGCTATCACAACATGTGCAGTTGTAAGCATTTGGGCTGGGTTGCACAGTCACGGCGTAAACTCAATGCGTGTATGTTGGGTTTGTTGTGAACTAAATCATTCACCAAGGATGCTGAACATCTACTGTTTGTTTAGTAGCCCTTAGGGCGCAGCAGGCTGCTGCAGCTGCACAGTTCAATGTGCTGCCACCATCTGCCAGTGGCGGTTTAACTCAGGCTGTGTGGCTGCAGGCCCTGCAAAGTTTGCCCAGCTGTTGACACGCCAGGTGTGTGCTTTGTTGTTTCAGTAATATTTGTCGCGCAGTCGTACTTCTGGAACGAAGCCTTTCAGAAAGCAGCTGCATTGCTGGCAGTTTCAATCCAGCTATGGATCAACCATGGCTGGCCAGCGAGGGCATGTCTGTGCAGTTTACTGGTATTTTACTGATCAGCAACGCAGCTACAGCAGTGCTGCTCTCATCATAGCAGTATTCAGGTGACTTGCAGACCTGAAGTGCCTCATGAGCCTTTGCAATGCTATGCTCGGGCAGCAGGCGCGCAAAGGCGTCAGGCTGTTGCTCACATTCAAACGCAGGAGCACAACCACCACCACAAGCTCTTCCATTTACCTCTGGTATCATTTTAGGATATAGATCAAGCGGCAAACACACCCAGCAACTTTTGTTGCGGCCACCAGGAGCTAAACCCGCACCTGGTGGGCAGGACGATGCAACTTAGGTGGCTGATCCCTGCTGAGTCCGTCCCTCTTAAGCTGCGTGCATTGTGTTTGCTCGTTTGTAGCATCACATCAGCCCCCTGCAAGCATCTTGCTTGCTTGCAAAGCCGCAGCAGCCACTCTCCTGCTCCACAGCAAGCTTCGCCAAAATGTCTGAGCACGGTGAGAGCAATCTAACTTCTTGCAGAGCTATGTACGCGTCGGCAGCCAGCAGTCTTGCCTGCCGAAGGCCTTGGGCGCTGTGTCAGTGCATGCAAAGCTACAGCGCCAAGCATCCCGCAGGATTGGACGCGGCAATCAGCGTGGTGCAGCGTGTTCAGCGTCCTGATTCAGCATCGTGAAGCCTCGCTCAGCGGCGAAGCTGGTTGCAGCAAAACAGCATCAACCAGTTGAACCTTCAGGGTGGCAACTGACAGGGCTGCTGTATTCTGCAGACCACGAGACCTTCCAGTCTGCTGATTCTGGAGCATCCCTGACCTACCCCCAGCAGGTGAGCAATATCATACATTCAGTCAAGCACATGCTAAGCAGAGGGTTCAGACGTGCACACACGCAGCAGTCTTGTGCGATGTTCTGTGGGTTGACCTTGATGCACTTGGCAGCACTTCAAGCCTGGCTGACAGATGCTGTCTTGTTGTGGTGATTGCAGGCTGGTACCATCAGGAAGAACGGTGAGTGATTGGGATGTCAGCACAAGCAGATTCCGCCCAAGGTGTTCTGCAGGGATATGACAAAGCTGCTGCTGCTACTGCTGGCTCTGGACTGGCTGCCAGTATGCACTTTGAAACCGCGCCTTTTGCTTAAAACTTTGTGTCCATCTATTGGTTACTTGCAGGCTTCATCGTGATCAAGAACAGGCCTTGCAAGGTGAGCGGTGCGAACTGCTTGTATTCGGTGCCAGCCCGATGTGGATAGCCGTGTATAGGCCGCGACCTGTCTCGACCTGTATGCCTGCTTGTAAATGTTGTGCGGTACGCGCAAGGCTGATGCGGCTGATGTCGTGGACCGTGCTCCTGACAGTTCCCTGCCGTTGTGCTCCTGTCCTGCTGCATCAGGTTGTGGATGTGTCTACCTCCAAGACCGGCAAGCACGGTCACGCAAAGTGTAACTTCACTGCCGTGGATATCTTCACCGGCAAGAAGTATGAGGACATGATGCCCTCTTCCCACAACTGCGACGTGAGTGTCATTGACACACAAAAACCGCATCTGCTGTAGACAAGCTGATAGCCAGTCCACAGCATCGTCTGTGCAGCCTGTGTGATTAAAAGCAAGTCCTAGGCCTTGTTGTTTTCTGGCTGCGTGCCGGTTGGCTCCCATGATGCGACAAGCGCAACTGACAAGTAGCTGTTATGTTGCGATTTGAATTCACAGGTGCCCAACATCTCTCGCTCTGAGTTCACCCTGCTGGACATCAACGAGGAGGGCTTCGTGAGTAATCCGCTGGCGCTTGTAGCCAGTGGCACATGCAACACAGCACAGCACAATCAGCCCTCTGCAGCACATAAGCAGCAGCAGGCGCCTGCCAGAGGACCCGTGGCAGCTCGTTCCAACAGTAGCTGCTTGAAGGGGGCTAACATCTGCAAACCGGCAGCAGCAGATGGTGTTAGGCAGTGGCTTGAGAAAGCAGCAGGACAAGCAGCACAGCTACATGCGCTTGACGCGTTTAGTTTTCTGCTCTCTAGTCAGCATCGCATTTCGCTGCCTGCCTTATCGCCTCGGCTTCTGGCCTCAGCTTCTGGCCTCAGCTTGCAGATGCGTCTACCCATCCACCGCCAACCCTGCACATCTGTTCTCACTCTTTGTCACTTTTCTCACTCGCAGGTCACCCTCATGGCTGAGAACGGTGACACCCGCGAGGACCTCACCCTTCCCAAGGGCACTGATGACAGCGAGAAGCTTGCCGCACAGCTCAGGGAGCAGTTTGCAGGAGGCAACGAGCTGATTGTGTCTGTGCTCAAGTCCATGGGTGAGGAGATGATCAACTCCTTCAAGGCCGTCAACGCATAAGCAACTGCGGCTTTCAGTGCTGCTGCATCATAGCAGGCAAGCAGCGGCTGCAGCAGCGGCTGCGGGGCTGCTTGTTTCTGCGGTGATGCCGGTAGTGGTGGCGATCCTACGCTGTGGGTTAGCGCTGTATCGCCGCATTGTGCTGCCATCAGCGGCGCTGTGGGTGCTTTTGCGCGCCAGCTGCAGCGATGGTGTGTGATGGAGCTGGTTTGGGCTGTGCTGTAGCAATCTAGCGGTGCAGCGCTGCACTGCTGGGCCTGCTACAGCAGCAGCAGGGCCTTTGGTGGGTAGCTGTCTGTGGGTGTGGCTGCAGCTGCTGATACGGCAGCAGCGCAGTGTGGCCAGCAGCAGCTATCCCGCCCCGCGGATTCACCTCTTTGGGTGCTGGCATAGCAGCAGTGGCTGGGCCGTATGGGCATGGGTTGGCACTCTCGCAGCTTGCTCTGCAAGTTGTTGTGTTTGCAACCTTGAGCTGCCGACGCTGATGCTTTTGCCGCATCCTGTGTCATTGATGTTGTCGGTTGTTGAAGCTGTGCGACGCTGCTGGTGTGTGTCTGTTTGCTGCATTAGCAGAAGGCACGCATTGTGTGTTGTGCCAGTTGTTCAGTCACGATTTGGCGTGCGGCAACTTTGTGCCTGCCTGCTGCCGAATCTTAAGGCTGAGGGCAATGCATGCAGCAGTTACTGCTGCCTCTGTGTTCCCTTTTCATAGCCAAGTGTGAGATCGGCAGAGTGCACACACTCTGTGGCAGGATGGCACGCTAGGAGGGCAGGCACTTTGTGCTGTAAATGTGTGAAAGAGTGATATGGAAGCAACAGGAGGGGGTGTATTGTGGACCTACTGCGTGTAGTGGCAGGAAAGGGCTGCTCTGCACTGCAGCCATGCCATGTGTGCAATCCATTGGGCATCCTTGGCTGTGTGTGCTGGGTTGTCTGGGGGCACATACATAAACATCGGGCCAGGCTGCCTTGGACTGCATGTTCTGCCGTGCTGTTGCAGTTAGTACTGTGCTGTTACAAGTTAGACAGGTAACACTTCTTATCACCATCATGTATCTCAGGCTCAGCTGCTCAGTGGTTGGCAACCCTTCTGCCATGCTTAAAACTCAACTAGACATTAATAACAGCCAACAAAGTAGATATGAGGCCAATCGGCATGGCCGTTGAATAGAGCCCGCCAGGCTGCAACCAGTGTTGGGGCCCAACCACCAGGTTTTTGTGAAGCGCCCAAGCATTGCGCAGATAAAATGACAGCAACTCTTTGCCAGGCATAGTCCAGCCGCTGACCAGGCGATATGCATGCCAGGCAAACCACCAAGCCGGCCAGACCCCAAGGGGCCTGCTGCTCCTGGTGCTGCGAAAGCGCCTGGTCACCATCAGGCTGATGCCAGCCGCCATGCAGACCACGCGTTCATCACCCTGCTGACAGCGGCAGCTGCTGACAGTGCTGCAGCTGCGATGTCAGGTGCGGGCTATGGCGCAATGCTGCAGGAGGCGCTGTCACGTGCCTCACAGGCTAGTCAGGTGCCGCATCAGCAGCCCTTCGAACAGCCCTGCGCAGCAGCAGCAGCAGCAGCAACACCCTTTGAGCTCAGCTGTCAATGAGCATTGACAAGATGCCAACCACCCAGCATCAGGCATACGCTATACGCCATTGCAGCAGCTGATCTCCCTTCGTGCGGCCTCAAGCACCACCTGCTGTTGCTACCACAGCCGCCCGGCGAGGGCCTCTGCTTTGCAGCTCACCGTACAGGTCGGTGTTTGCTGGCCCGAACAGCTGCCGTGCTGCTGCCAGCGTGTCCTCCCTGCTGCTCCTGCCTGCATTCAGCTCCTTGATGGCCACTAGGAACTGGCTGAACTGCTCATACGACAGCCGCGCCCTGCAGCCACAGCAGCACACAGCTCAACAGAGCTCAACAAGCCACTACAAAGTATCCTGTGTGCTCGTGCAGAACATATGCACAGTACGTATTTATAAAGGCGCAGATATAGCTTGCCCTTTCTCTCATTCATGCAGGCACAAGTGCTGGTGTGCAACATTGCTACCGAAGTGTCGCAGTTGCTCTAGAGATGCACACGAGTCACCGCAGGCATTGGCTGCTTGCTTCTTTGCTCTGCTGGCAGCAGGTCGGCCAGGATATATAGCATCAACTGCGCTGCCGCAGCAAATGCAGGCAGCAGCAGCAAGCGCCCAGCTGCCACTTGGCAAGCTGCTTTGTTCCAGCACAAGCTGCCTACCTTGCCTGCCTAAAGAACTCCTTGCCGTCAATGCGTGGTGAAGCTGTGCCTGATGCACCACCAGCTACACCTGCTGCTGCTGCTGCACGTCCAGCGGCAGCAGCACTCGCAGCAGCAGCAGCAGCAACTCCACCAGCAGTGCCACCCCTGCTTGGGGTGCCGCCTGCGCTGCTGCTGTTGCCTGCGAACCTCACAGCACTGAGGTGTGTGCTGATGCCGCCACCATCACCGCTAGCAGCAGCGGCGGCTGCGGGCCTCTGTGGTGACATGGCAGGCCCGTTACGCTGCCTGTATGGACTTGTGGGGGCGCTGCCAACTGCTGCTGCCTTGATGGGCTGGTAGTGGGAGGTGCTGTACGGCTGCTGCTGGTTGGGGCTGCTGCCTGGAGAGCCTGCTGTATGCGGAAAGTACGGACAGGACATACACGCAGAGAAGGGTTGGGTGGTGAAAGCAGATGGCTGATGGCAGGTGCACCGCACAATTGCACTGCATGCAACACAGAACGACATTGCTTTGTCGATAGACCATAGGCCAGAGGTCTGTGCAGCGTGACAGGCATGTTGCTTGACCATTTTGTGCTTATTTATATATATTTTTATATATATATAAGTTGTTTTTCAAGCCCTGCTGCATGCTTACCATGCCTGCGGCCTCCTCCAGCAGTAAGGGCTCCAGCCTGCAACCCCTTTGCAGGAGACACCTTGCTGCCAGGCTGGTGACGCAGCTGCTGCTGCTGGCCAAACACCTTCTGCTGCGGCTGCTGCTGCTGCACCACAGGCTGCTGCTCACTGTACAGCTGCTGCTGCTCACTTTGGTGCTGCTGCTGGGCGTAGCGCGGCTGCTGCTGTTGGCTGTACTGCTGATTGTTTGGCTGGTGGCCGCCTCCTGATGCTGCTGCTGCTGCAATGCCGTCAGCGCTCTGCAGCACCTCAGCCACCAAGCGCTCTGTGGTGAGGTCGACAGCTGCTACAGAGGGAGGCATGCCATTAGCCTGCCAATGGTTTCATTCAGCAGCAGGACGCACGGCACAACAGGATCCTGGTGAGGCGGTAATCCAGTGCCTAAAGCAACATGCTGTAGCTGAACCTGTGAGTGGCAGGGCAGTGTCAGCACGCTGAGCAAACCAATTTGGTTTGAGAAACTCTGCACAGCTGCAGCGCCGTGTCCTACCTCGTCATCATCCTGCAGCTGCTGCAGCAGGTTTCTCTTGAAGTGCTCCAGCTTTGCGACCTCCCTGTTGAGGCGTTTTACTGTCTCAATCAGCGCGTTCTTCTCTGCAACCAGCTTGTGCTGCTCTGCAAGACCTTGCCGAGCCTGCGGGAGCACGAGAACAGCGCTGGTGTGAGTAGGAGTGAGGGTGGATGGGGGAGAACAGAGGTTATGCAGATTGGAGCTATGCAATAGCTTGCAGGCATGCATATGTGGACCAGGAAGTGTTGCAGGTCAACAAAAGCCAACAGTTGATGGTTCACTGCTGTAGATGCAGGTGGTCAGGATGCTTTCTGCTCGTTCTCGAAGGTGCCTAACATGAAAGTTCAACTGCGCTGGCATAGTTGCTGTTACAATGCTGTCAGGCGCGCTGTTTAGCAGTGGAGATGTTGCAGAGATTGGTGCTGCGCTCTTGATAAGCGGAGTCCACATCGTAAATGAACACTGCAGGAGCACCGCCTGGCAGGGCATGCAGATGCACCCACCCGCTGCTGGTGGTCATGCATTTCTGACTCCAGTCCAGCCACGCGTCGCTCCAGCGATTTTATGACCTGCTGATTCTGGGAGAGCGTGGCCTGCATCTCCTGCCCCTCGCTCTCGAGCCTGGATACCTGGAGTCCAACCAGACAACAGCAACAGCAGGTTGATTGTTCAGTGCAGCACAGCAAGCACCCCACAGCTGGCCACGAGCATGTGCGGTCATGGAATCCGTGATCAATCTTTCAGGTTTCATCAAATACCTGCTGACTGTAAGCATGGCAAGTTATCTTGTATGCGAGTTCAAGCTGCAGGTATGCGCCCGTTGGCAGCACAGCCAGTACTTCTCCGGGTATGCTGCCAGCGTCGGGCGGCATATAGCCACTACTTGTGTATGTTTCGGCCATCACTATCGATCATTGAGGCATTGCAGTTGACGAGCTGAAAAAGATGTGCAGAGGAACGACAGCTGCTTCCTTTCAGCGCGTTAACGATAGCAAGAGCCGCAAATTCTTTCACCAAGTGGCTCTGCCGCGCCTGTTGTTGGCTGAATTTCAAAGCAGCTTTCACACTGTTAGGCCCATCCTGCGCGTGCACGGCCACCACCCCAACTATCAGGTGGGTCAAACACGTGGCGTTTGTGACCAGAAATAGTGTTAAGCTCCAGGCGCCACAGCACATGAAGGCTTGCCAGCAAGAATATGCATGCTGCCTTCTCGCACGCAAGCAGATCTGCGCATCATGTCCCCAAGGTTTATGTCAGGCGGTACGCCAGCACAAACGGCATTCAACACCTTGCACCTTACAGGCAGCACGATGCATGACAACAAGGCAGGAGGAGGGGCAACCAATTTCACCAGCCAACTGCCACACCACCCAACCAGCCAACTGCCAGGACATCATGTCCTGACATGATGCCGACAACCAAGCAGTAAGCCGTGCCCTACCCCCTTATGCGTGCACATGCAGCCACACATTCATTATGCGCTTCTAACTATGACAGCATCACCCACATCTCATAGCCTGAGGTATACACAACATCATGTTGTACAATTGTACAAAGACAGGCAGCTGTACAATCAGCCATACCTAGCTATGGTGCCAGCACACTCCAAACAAACACCTGAATTACACTCGCATGCTGCCTGCCACATACAAGCACATAGTGCCAAAAGATTCAACAGCACCCACAGGGTGCCCACACGCAGCTGTATCCAAGCCATCTATTCAGCGATCGACACTGCTGCAGTGCCACAGCCATACTGCTGGCGCTGCAGCAGCGCGGCAGTAATAGGAGCCATACTCAGCACATGCTACCCAAGCCAGCAGCAACCCAATGCAGCTGATACACTGTGCCACAACCAGGCTTGTACAGCTGACTCCTGGAGCTAGCGCTGTATGCTGCTGCCGCAGGGCTGCGTCTGTCGCCACCTGCTTATCGCAGTTGCACAGCAAGCCGCCTGCCGCCCCCTGCGCTACCTACTCCGGCCGCGGCAGCCCACACACTTCACATGTGTCAGCTGACAGGTCAAGGTTGTTCACCGTGCAGTGATTGCACTTCCAGAAGCCCTGCTCGCGCACCAGGTTGCCTGTCACTGGGTCCACCTCTTCATCATCTGCGCCTTCATCACCAGCAGCTGCAGCAGCTGCTGCGGCTGCTCGCGTCCGCGCTCGCTTGCCGCCGCGCCCGCCGCCGCGGCCTGCTGCTGCTGCTGCACGGCTGCTGCTTGCGCCGTTGGCTGCCGCCGCTGCTGCTGCACTGCCGCCTGCCTGGTCCTCTGTCGGCTGCCCTGCGTAGCGCCTGCGGCAGCAGACAGCAGAACTCGGTTAGAGCCAGGACAGCTGCACTGGCGAGCCACGCGTACAAGAAACCACACCCCCGTGTCTGCTGTCACAATTGTTTTTACATACAATGACCAACGCCACCTGCATTGTTTTTCACACCAATCTAGTCTAGATGCGCGCCTGCGTCGCTTTGTCTCGCAGCCATCACCAAGCCAGCCCTCGCCACAGATAACCACCCCAGCTGCAATCCACTCGCCCAATGGCAACAAAACACAGAGGTCGTAAGGACAGGAAAAGCAGCACTGCATTCTCGCTCATGCATCTCGTCAAAGCCGCGCTGCAGCTGCGCCACGAGCTCATCCAAGCTGCATGTGCATTCCCCCCCTTGCTGCTGTGCTTCACTCCACCCCACTCGCCTGTGCATACCCCCCCTGTTGTTCTGCTTCACTCAACCCCCACTCTCCGCACTACCACTGTTCACTCACTTGTGCATGTCGTCGAAGCCGCGCTCCAGCTGCGTCACAAGCTTGTCGAAACTGTCTGTGCATACCCCCCCCTTGCTATTGTGCTTCACTCAACCTCACCAACCCACACCAAGAGTTCCATGCTCGCTGTGACATGTCGTCGAAGCTGCGCTCTAGCTGCGCCACAAGCTTGTCGGAACTGCACATGTGTTGCACCACCCGCCTCTCGCTCTTCTGCTTCACTCCAACCACATCGCCCACATCAAAACCCTGTCCACTCACTTGTGCATGTCGTCGAAGCCGCGCTCCAGCTGCGCCACCAGCTTGTCGAAGCTGCCATGCGTCACGTCTGTGAGGCCTATCAAGTGCTTGCGGAAGTCCTGGAAGCGCTCCTGCGGGATGAGCCCAGCCTCCTGGTACTCGTCACGCAGCTGCCGCAGCCGGATCTCGGCCCACTCGTGCAGCTGCAGCACACACAGAGGATATTTGGTCAAAGGGTCAACGACTTGAAGGCGATAGAGAACGCATATAACCAGCCGGACATGATTTGCAGCTGCCGCAGCCGGATCTCGGCCCAATCGTGCAGCTGCAGCACAGCGGGGCACAGAAACAGGGCAGGGTTGAGCGGCTGATCAAATAAAAGGGTTGGAAGGAAACATGATGCGCGTACAACAAGCGTCATGGTACTCGTCACGCAGCTGCCGCAGCCGGATCTCAGCCCACTCATGCAGCTGGAGCGCAGCAAACACAACAGAGGAGATTTGGTCACAGGGGTGAAGGAACACAGGAAAAGCATACAACCAGCCTCCTAAAACTCGTCATGCAGCTGCTGCAGCAGAACCTCAGCCCACTCGTGCAGCTGCAGCGCAGCGCAGCACGCAAACAGAGGAGGGTTTAATCCAAGGGTTGAAGGCAACAGGAATGCATACACGGCCGGCCTTCTGGAGTTTGTGTCGCAGCTGCCGCAGCCAGATCTCAGTCCACTCATGCAGCTGCTGTAGCGCAGCGCGGCACACACCAGAACAATAGCGCTACATCAATGTAATGTGCGGAAGCAGCATGCAGTTCGCACACCACAGCAAGCAGTGCTGCTTACACGGTGCCACTGCCCACCTGGTCTAGGATGCGCTCTGCGTCTCCCTGCAGGAACTCGAAAAAGTGTCGCCGCTGCGACATGGCGTCATCCTCCTCGTCAGCAAAGCTGTAGTAGCCGTACGCGTACGTCCACTTCAGGATGCGCCGGCACTCAATGACCTGCAGGATAAACATGAGGCCGGAAAGAGCAGCAGAGTTCAACATGGCGCAGCCGTATGACGCTAGTGCAGGAGCAACTGCTGGAGACGAAGAAATGCACGGCAGCAGCACGGGAGCTGGTCTCCCATAGTGTGATCGCAACCATCCAGAACCCTTGCCACCATGCTCTGAACAATATTTCAACACCAACACCAGGGCCAGATCAAGAGACCCAGGCGACATGCAGCACCACGTTCTCAACCACAAAATCACAAACCGCAAAACCCAGGCATTGGCTGCAGGCAATCCAGCCGGCCACCCACCTGTCGCCAGGCGTCCTTGATGAACTTGAGCTGGCTGGTTGGCGTCTTGGTCATGTCGCTCAGCTTCTCCAGACTCTCAGCCTCAAAATGCGCAGCATCCTTGCGCGCCTTGTCACGTGCCTGGGGGACACACGCCAACAGCATCGCAGGCAGTGAGTGAGTCAGTGAGTGAGTGGGTGAGTGAGTAAGTGGCTCCCCAAAACTCTGCAGCGCCTGTGTTGGTTGTGGCTAAAGAGGATGTGTGTGACCAAGGGCTTAGCGACCACAGGCGCAGGCAGGCAAGGCCAAAGAGCACCACAGAACGAGCCTGACACAAGAGCAATCCCGACACACGTCTGGTGTTCAAGCAAGCACATCTATAGACACCAGACACGCATCAACAACAACTCTGACGTCCCCACTCAATGTTCACAGGCGCCGCTATCTTATCATGCATCAAGATGCTCTGCAGTCAAAGGTGTTGAAGATGACAACCTCCACGCACCGCATGCCGAGCACCCAGTGCACCACACTGTACATGTAGACACACACACCCAGCAGGACACTACAGCCGCACGCACGCGCGCACCTTGTTGTGTGCGTCAAAGCGCTCAAAGTAGTGCATGTAGCGCTCCAGGCTGTGCTTGGCGTTCTCACGCCGCCGCGTCTCCCCATCATACTCCCCCGTCTTCTTGGCAGCCTCGTACCTGCAGCAGCAGCAGCAGCAGCAGCAGTGCGGCCAGATTGATTCAGCGTCGTTGCAGCGAGAGCAGGACCAAAAACAGTACAGTGGTGAACAAGCAAAGGCGTGCGCGCGTGTGTGTGCACAGGAAGGGCTGGCAGGTGGCTGTGGGCAGAATAGCTCCATCATGCCACACACTGCCTCCTCTTGCAACGCAAGCACAAGAACACCAGCCGACCGCCAACATTCAAAAACACACAAGCATAGCTCCTAAAACACCCCCGGCACCCTCACCCCTACCACACACCACACCAGTTGCACACGTAGTAGCCCCCTCTCCCCCACCACACCTTGCCAATTTCAACGCTCCTCCCCCACCACACACCACACCTGTTGCACGCGTAGAAGCCGCCTGTGCGTTCGCCATGCTCTGCCCATGTGCCATTGCACAGCCAGCAGAACTCGTGCCTGCACTGGCTGCACGTCATGTGCATGCAGCCCTGGTTCTTCTCTATCGGCCGGTAGCACTTGGGGCAGGGCTTGGTGTTGGCCAGGATCCAGTTGAGGTTCTCGCTCTCCGCGCTGTTCTTGGTAATCCACTTGCGCACAGTGTCGCACGACACCTGCGGCAAAGAAAGTGAGGCCACATCAACGGCAGCCGCAGATGACACAATAAGCAGCAGTGTGGGAAGTTTCGCAGCCATGTCGTGTGGAGATCAGCAAAGGGTGTGCTACATTGGTGCACAAACTGCAGTGGTCCTCTTGTCGGTGTGATAACTGGTGAGGCATTCGGCCCATGCTTGTCCCTCAGCCTCCAAAGCCTCCCGACAACCGCTCCTTTATCCTTCATCTTTCAAATCATCTATGCTGTGGGGCTGTTATCACCTGCTGTCCAAACTGCTGTGCCCACTCCTGGTGTGGCTGAAACACGCACGCCTGCTGCTGCTGCTGCCCAACCTGCTGCTGCTGCTGCTGCTCACCGGCCTGTGTGCCTCCTCCTTGCAGTTGAAGCAGAAGGTGGTGTCGCAGCCGCTGCACACCACATCCAGCGGCTCGTCAGGCGCACGGTCAATGCAGCACTCCACCGCATTCTCGCAGTTGACGCCTGCAGCAGTGCAAGCAGTGTGAGCACCACCAGCCGCACAATTCTGAGACGCGCTGCAACGTGGCAGAGCAGACGATAGAATACCCAATGGGCTGCGCAGCTACAGTGCCAAGCAATGCTGTGCAGCACCACGCATGCACACACCAAGCAAAAGATTCGGCCCCTTTGCAGGCTCACCTACACACCTACACACCACAACAGGAAACCTAAATGCGCAGGCATGGGTGTCCCTGCATGATTGCGCCTCACCTACACACCACACCATGGCCCTGTTGTCTTCTACGAAGCTGCGCAGCGCGTAGTTGTCGTAGCGCTTGGCCAGCTCCGAGGTCTTGGGCTGCAAGCTCAGCACCTCGTGCACCAGCGCCACAGGCACCTGCAGCGGCAGCAGCGCTTGCAGATGTTACGCATGGCGGCAATGCATATAAGAGCCGTGTTGCAGGAAAACGGGAACTGAAGCTTGACAAACCTGCACAAGCAGTACATGCACCCGCAGCACAGCAAGCTGCAAGAAGCACACTGTATGCACAAGCCTTCAAGTAGGGCAGGTTGACAGGCAGTGCACGCACAGCAGCCACGTACTTAGAGCAAGCAGCAGCAGCTATGAGTGCTGACGCTGCGTGGCTGCACCCAGCGAGTACTGTTGTTGGCGCCACCTGTGCGTTGCACGCTGCTGCTGCCACTGCTAGTGGGGTGCCAAGCTACATTGGATCACTGCCTTGTGCAGCAGCCCCACAGCAGAACCGCAGCAGCCGCCACTGCTGTGCCCTACGTCTGCGTGCTTTGCCGCTGCACCCAGCTGTGGTACAGTTTTCATGCTGCAGGGCACAGACAAATTGCGGGTCACCTGCTGACTGCACATCCATCCTGCTTGTGCTGCCACTGCATTCATGCATGTTGCTGCCTGTGCAACGCTGTGCAGCCCCTGCTGCTTCGCTGCTTGCGCTGCCTGCTACTTTCCTGCAAGACGCAGCCCGCTGCGCTGCACCCTGCTGTCACTTTCCTGCAAGCCAAACACCTGATTGACCTGCACCCTACACCCTAATGTTACCCTCTGCTGCAGGCTGATGCCTATTGAGCAGCATCCTGTTGCTGCTTCGTGCATCCACAGTGCGGAACCCGCACCTCTGCTTTGCAGTCTGGCAGCGGGCAGCGCAGGTCCAGCACTGAGGGGCCGCTAGTGACTGCGTTGCTGAGGTAGCCTGCCCAGCAGTCTGTGCAGAAGCCGTGCTTGCATGCTGCGCTGCGCATGGAGCTACGGGGGTACTCCTCAAAGCAGATCATGCACTGTGAATTAGGCAGCAGCAGCAGCAGCAGCAGCAGCAGCACCAGCAGGAGAAAAAGAACGATAAAGTTGGTCACATAGACGCAGACAAGGCAGATCATGCACTGTTATGTAATAAGCATAGTGGCTTGATGTGTGATTGAGGGATGGCACAGCAGGTGCAGCATGGTTGTCAGGTGCTGTGCAGCTTCAAAAACGCGTCCAAGGTTCGTAAAGAGGAGCGCGGCACTGCTGTGTACAGATCCAGTACCAACTAGGCCAACGGCAGCCCAACTTCGGCTGCTGATTTACTAGGTGCACAGTGCACGTGCTGATTCTGGTCGCGCTGGCACGCACAACAGCCCCTGCACGTTGTACAGCCCTCGATTTGAGGACGCTTTATTGGCACTTTGTAGATGTTGTGTGGGTCTCCTGCAAGCATTGCAGCTGCCACCAACATGCAGCTCAGCTGATCACTGTGATACCACCATATATGTTTTCATCATTGCTGACTGTCCGCAAAGTGGAGAACTGATCATCAAGCTGCATCAGGGCATGGTCATGCACTGCTGCTCCTCTGTTGTTGCTGCTGCTGTAGTGGTCCCCAGCACAGCGCACACAGCACGCTGTCTGCTTGCAACCATTCACACAGCCACTACGAGGGCAAAGCCTAGGCATCTGCTTGCTCCGCAGCATGTGCTGTTCCTTGATTATCCGCTGTTGCTTTCACCTTGTCTGAACTGCCTTGGGGCTCTGGGGCCTCATCCACCATGCCCACAGCAGCACGCACAGCGTCCATGTCAGTGAACCACTCCTCATTGACGCGGTTTGCATCCCTGCAGCAGCAACAGAAGGTTTCATAAGACCATAGTCTAACCTTTTGGGGCGCGTAGCAGCACTGCCAAGGTGCCTCACCACTTGTACTTGCGCAGGACCCTTGCTGCATCGTCGTCTGAGATGCCCAGGATGGACGTGACCTGCTCAATCGCCTCCTTCTGTCGCCTGAGGATGTCTGCTTTGGTTAACACCAGATATTTGCTCTGCGAGAAAGCGTACAATGCAGCAGGTGGGCGGGATAGCCCTGCAACCGAGGTAAGCAACTGAATGCTCAGCCCAGGTGACGTACCTTGCGCTGCGCAGCCTCCTCGCCAGTGTTGTCAAAGCCATAATCACCGTCGCTATCCTCCACCGACATCTGATCATCCGAGTCATAGTATTCATCCTCACTAGACATTCTGCTGCTGCTACTGCAGCCGATCTACTGTTCCTAAACTATCCAAAGCACGTGTTCTCTACTTTCGAAGTTTCAACTGATCCAAGGAGCACTGGAGAACTGCTTACTGCTGCTGAACTCAAACAATGGTAGGTCACAAAGTCGGAAATCTGGCCAAAAACGATCAAAAGCAATAGTAAAATCTAGTATGGATACTTGCCCTGGCAGCACAGCTCCACACACAAAGTCACTGTCACATGCAGCAGGTGGACCAGGGTTGAGGGCTCAAGCTGCTACCCTTGCCTACACTTCGTCTGTGAAGTGCCTGCACTGCAGTGCAGTGACCGCCAGAAAGCGTTGTGCTGCAGTTCAGCTTGAAACGAACCTCAATTTGCGCTGCTGCTGCAGTGCAGGCCAGCTACAGCAGGCTGACTGCGCTGGGCGCGGCAATGGCAGTACTACTACAGCAGCATGCAATGCTGCCGTCTGCACCAACTGTCAGGACAGCAGCTGTTCACAGCCTCCATGACTTTTTGAAGCCAATAACCCTGCAACCTAGCTTCCACAACAGGCGCAGCAGCTCCATCAACGCTAGCTGTGCAGCTGCACACACACGCCCACACGCTGCAGCTCGCAGAACAGCAGTACACACATCAACAGCAGCAGCAGCAGCAGCAGCAGCGTGCCCTGATACAGCAACTGTTGGTGCTGAGGACCAGGATGCTGTTGCGGCTGTCCCACTGTGCAGCAATGCACAACTTCTGGAGCTGCAGCAGCTTGTGGATGTGCTGCTGGCTGCTGAGCCAGAGCCAGGTGGGTGCTGCTGCTGCCACCGCTGCTACAGCAGCAGCATCGCATTGTCAGCATTTGCTGTGGACATCTCTAGGAGTTCACAGATGCAACGAGCACTTGCTTGTCGGTTTCCTGCTTTACAGCACTGTCATACCATCACAAATGGCAGCTGGCTTGAGCTTGTTTGGGCGTGCCTCGTTACTTGTTGCTGCCGAAACCCTGTGATTCGGAGTGCACCTGCAACGCCTGATGTGAATGCTCAATTTTCAGTTAACCAATGCACCCATCTGCAGGCCCTCAGCTGCTGGAGCTGCTCTCTGCGTTTGAGGTCGCCAGGGCGAACCTGCTGCGACCAGCAGGCTACTTTGCAGACTTTGCAGGAAGCTCTACTCAACAGCAAGCAGCGCAGCAGCTGCTGCAGCATGTCAGCAGCATCACAGCCCCTGTGTATGCTGACAGCAGGTTGCTGCAGCAGCTGCTGAAGGCAGCAGCACAAGCAGTGCACCAGCTTGCTGTGGCTGCGCGTGAGGCAGCAGCAACATGGCCAAGCAGGGATCTGAGTCACCATGCTTCTGGCAGTAGCAGCAGCGACAGCAGTGCATTTGAGTTTGTTCAAGTTGAAGCTGGGCTAGCTGTGGCAGTGGATGCTGCTGCAGCCGCCGCCACCATGGCCAGTGATGCCTGTAAGCTGCTGCAGCACATACACGCCACTGGTGTGGATGATGTATGTTCAAGGCAGCAGCTGAGCCCTCAAATCCTAGTAACAGCACTGCAGGCTGGCCTGTCTGCTGTTGATGCTGCACTCAACAGCACCATCCCCTGTAGCAGCAGCAGCAGCGGTGCTACTGCCGTCGGAGTACAAGGTGCATCTTGCACTTTGGTGCAGCAGCTGATGGTCTGCAGGCAGCTGCTGATGTGCAGCTGGCTGCCGCCCCTGGCAGCAGCAGCAGCAGCAGCAGAGAGCTGCCAGCCAACAGATGTGGCACCTGCAGCAGCTGGCAGGGACAGCAGCACCACCACCACCACAAAGCAGCGTCTGCGCAGTGCTCTCGCCACACTGTCAGCTGTCAGCAACAGCAGCACCCACAGTGCCGCAGCTGCGCCGCTGCTGCTGCTGCTGACTGATGACCAGGCAGCAGTGCTGCAGCCGCTGCTGGTAGAGGCAGGGCTCGACTCCAGCACAGGCAAGTGGCAGCAACAGCAGCAGCAGCAACAGCAGCAGCAGCAACAGCAGCAGCAGTCTAGTGTTGCCATGGGCAGCAGCAACAGCATCCAGAGTCCTTGGTTGAACTTGTCAGCTGTTACTTTGCAACTTACCTCAAGTGACGCCGGATTTGTTGTGACTGTCAACACCACAGCAGATTGCAATGCAGCCAACAGCGTCTGTCTGCAAGCTCAAGAGCAGCAGGCAGCAGCAATGACAGCAGCAGCAGCAGACAACTCGAGCTTGGCATCTAATGGTGTCGTATATTTAAAGGTGCACGAGGGGCCAGGCGGTCAGTTGCTACTGCAAGACATGGTCAGCATAACAGATCAGGTTCAGCAGCTGCTGCAGTACTGGTTGGAAGAGCAGCAGCAGCATGAGCAAGCAGACTGCAGCAGCAGCAGCAGCATGGCTTTGCCTGCTGAGCTGCCGCTGCAGGTTCTGCGTGCATCTGCTGATGTGGTGCAGCTGCTGCTGCGCCACCATCCCAATGCAGGCGTGAGGCAGCAGCTGTACATTAGCGGACTGCTGCCACTGCTGCAGCTGCAACAGCAGGTACAAGATGCGGCAGCCCGTACTCTCTTTCACCCATATCTGTATGGCAGTGATTTGCTAGCCGTGTTGCATATATGCCCGCGGCTTAATTTCTGTACAGTGCGATCTGCTGTCCACTGGTCTACTTGTACATAGACACCGTACATTGCCGGTGTCGTGCTTCCTGCAAGTCTTCCCTGTCTTCCACAACGCACTCATGCAGCAACCAGCTTTGAAGCATGGTGCCTCCAGCTATGATGATTTCACCCTCTGCCGTATGTCTGCAACTGCACTCCCCTACCATACCCTGCAGGTCTTAGCTGTCATCTTGAACCTCAGGCAGCAGCTAGCTGCCGAGCACGGTGCCGGCAGCTACGCTGACCTCACCCTCTGACGTGTGTCTGCAACTGCACTCCCCCACCATATCCTGCAGGTCTTAGCTGTCATCCTGAACCTCAGGCAGCAGCTAGCTACTGAGCACAGTACTGCCAGCTACACTGACCTCACCACCTGCCGTACGTCTGGAACTGCACTCCCCTACCATATGCTGCAGGTCTTGGCTGTCAACTACAACCTCAGGCAGCAGCTAGCTTTGGAACTTGATGCTTGCAGCTATATGGACCTCATCACCTGCCGTGTGTCTGCAACGCCTCCCCTACCATGCCATAACATGAAACCCTGCAGGTCTTAGCTGTAATCTTAAACCTCAGGCAGCAGCTAGCTGCCGAGCACGGTGCTGCCAGCTATGCCGACCTCATCCTGTCAGGCAGCTGCCTGGGCAGTGCCACGTCAGCAGGCCAGCTGCTGAGTCAGCTGCAGCCAGTGCTGAGTCAACATGCTGCTGCTGAGCTGGCAGAGCTGTGCCAGCTGGCAGCCAGGAGGGCCAGGGCGGCTGGCAGGTGGATGGACGCTGCTGATGGGTTGGACCCATGTGATCTCGCATATGCTACACGCGATGTGGTAAGAGCTGAGATTATTCTGGCGATTGTGCCAAGTGGAAATGCTGCACTCCAATGTGTGGTCAAACATTGCGCCCAGTGTGCAGTACAGTGGTCTTGACAGCGTGGCATGCATGCAGGTGTTGGGAGCCTCTACTTGCTTTCACTGCTAGAGTGCTGATGCTTTTACTCCGATTTCGGTTATGTGCATGGTTTGACTGAAAGGGCATCGTTCCTTTGGTTCAACCCGCATGCTCTGTACAGCCTGCACCTTCCAAAGTATCACCATGTGTGCGCGACTGCTGGGCTTGCAGGCGCAGCATCTGTCAGAGCTCGACTGGGCCAGGGACATCGCTCCCTACTTCACCCTGCCAGGTCTCACCGACAGAGTAGATGCACTGCTGGCTGCCACGTGTGGCCTCAGGCTGCTGCCAGCAGACAGCCTAGAAGCTGCTGCTGCTGTTGGAGGCTTGAGCAGGGCACAGCAAACGGAGCAAGATGTTATCAAGCCGCAGCAGCAGCAGCAGGATGGGAGCGTACATGCCTGGGGTGACAATGTGATGCACCTGGTGCTGCTTGATACAGACTGGCAGCAGCAGCAGCAGCAGCCGTTGCTGCTGGGTCACGTGTTCATAGAGTTGGTGCCAGGGTGGGGCTTCCCATCTTGCTGCCTGCTGCAGCTGCCCACCCCAACTGCCAGCAGCAGCACTGGCAACAGCATTGCAAACAGTAACAGCTGCAGCGGCAGCAGCAACGATCAGCAGGCCTCAGTATCCCAGCCGGCCTATACTCCAGGATCTGTAGTTATCCGCCTGCCGATTCCAACAGCAAAACCGCTGCTTGGTTTTGGCCAGCGCAGTGCAGCAGGATCCAGCACAAGCAGTACAACAATCAGCACAAACAGCCAGGCAGTACAACAGCAGCAGCAGCAGCAGCAGCAACAGGAACCAGTGCCTCTGATGCTGCCAGGCCCTGCTGCATTGCAAGCACTGCTGCATGAGCTTGGTCATGCTCTGTCATACCTATGCCCTGCTGCTCATTTGCACACAAGCGGTGCTGAAACACTGCGCCATACCAGCAGTGGCACTGGCAACAACAGTGATGCACCGTTCGCAGCTCCTACAAGCCATACTACAAACAGCAACAAAGCAATAAACCGACCAGCAGCAGCAGCAGCAGCAGAGTGGCCGCTGCATGCACCTCTGGGGCCGCACTGCTGCTGCCTGCTGTCCAGCCCTGCTGCTGGGCTTGACGTGAGGGAGCTCAGCAGCCACCTGCTGGAGCATCACGTGCGCCACCCAGCATCACTCATGGTGAGAACACGGTGGTCAGATTGTTATTGTTTTGGTGAGGTTGTTATGTTGTCATGGCAGTGACCATGTGCGTCACCCAGCATAACTTGTGGTAAGTACACAATGGTGATGTTGTTACTTTTGTGGTAAGCTTGTTACATGGTTATGTTGTTCTGTCATTCGGTTGGCATGGGGGAGCTCTAGGTCTGCAGTGATGTGCCAGAGCACCACGCGCTTGGGGCCCAGCCATCGTCACCAATGGTGAAGACTTCTGCAATATGTAGCAGAATGAAAGCATGTGGTCATTGGCTGACTGCCTGCCACCTGGGGGACTGCGCCTGCTCAGGAAGAGATGTATCTGTTGTTATGCGTGCAGGCGCTCAGCCGTCATGAGAGGCTTGGCTTATGCTGTGCCCTCGCTATGCCTGAAGTCATGCATAAGCATGCAGACTGCCCCTGCTTGGGAAGGGATCTGTTTGTAGCTGAACAATAGCTCTTGTTGTGCCTGCAGGTGCTCAGCCGTCATGAGAGGCTTGGCGTGCCGCTGCCGCAGCGCACTGCACTGCAGCTGCCGCAGCTGCTGCTGACGGCCCCTGGCGGCTGCAGCAGCATGAAGCTGCACCAATCTATATTGGAAGCAGCAGCAGATCTCCAGCTGCACTCTGCGCAGGCAGCAAGCAGGGATCCGTATGCTGCAGCTACAGTTAGCGGTACAGGTAACAGCGACAGCAGTGGTGGCGTGCAGCAGTTGGATTCTGTAGGTGCATTCCACAACAGCAGCAGCAGCAGCAGGCAGAAGGGAGACAATGCAGCTGCAGGCAGTGCGCCTGCTGCAGTAGCAGAGGCGGCATCGTCAAGCAATTCTGCAGGAGTGCTTGACACCAGGGGCTCACCCCACACTGGTGGCAGCAAAGTTCACAGTGAATTGCTGCAGCATGTGTGTGAAGTTCGCAGTGAGCTGCATCGCCAGTCAGTGCCAGCTGGCGGCATGCAGCTAGATGAAGTAGAGGAGTTAGCAGCATGTGGGCCAGTGGGAGGTGGCAAGGCCGCTTATGTTATGGCCAAGCTGCTTGCAGCTGCTGCTTGGACGGAGCTAGGGCTGGCTTATGATTGCAGTGCCAACCGCAGCTGGAAGAGCAGCAGCAGCAGCAAGATGGGTGGCAGCAGTGGGGGGAGGCGGATGAAGCATGTGTTGCTGAGCAGCGGCTGCTTTCAGCCGAGTCAACACACTGTGATGCAGCTGCTGGGAGGTGCGGATGTGCTGCTGCCAGTTGCTGAGCAGCAGCAGCAGCAGGGTGCAGCAGGCAGCAGAAGTACTGCAGCTGGTGCAGGTGGCAGTAGGAGGTATAACACGATTGTGGGATGGGTGCCTGATCTGGGGCATGATGTGTACCAGGAATTGGAGCTCGTGTAGTTTGAACGTGTGTGCCACACACGTCCCGTGAACTCTTTGCAAGTTTTTTTATATGTTTTGCGTCTCAGGGAGTTGCACCCTGCGACGTGCTCGTGGGACCGTCAATTCGGCCCAGTCAACCCCCATACAGGAGCCAGGGGCCTCCGCGTCCAAGCCCCCACCGCCCGTGCAAGTCCACCGGCCAAACCTCGAACCGTCACACGCCTGGTTCGAACCTGGGACCTCGTGATTGGGAATGCACCCACATACACACTAGACCACAAGGCCACCCTGGGAGTACTTCTATTCCCCCCTCCCAGGCAAGTTTGCAAGTTGAGGACTTTAGAGAGTTCTGCAAGGGCAAAAAAAGCGCAGGGCATGGAATCTAAGGGGGTTCATTGCTGCACTGCATGTACTTGTTGGTTTATGGGGAGGTAGGGGCTGCAAGATGCCTCTGGAGTTTTACTTTGGTTGCATCTTGTGGCTTGCTATCGGGTTCTCATGATATGTGAGCTGAAAGAGGGGCAAGTGACTCGCTCTAGGGCGATAGCTTGCCCACCCCTGTAAAAGACCTCTCTCTCTCTGCTGGTGTGTACAGCGGTGCCTTGGTGCAATCATGCCAAACACCTATGGTAAGCAGCACCATTGTGCATCCCGCTTGCTGTTTGGACCATGCCTGCCTTCCCCTGTGCGTTTTGTGCCCTGTGCTTTGAGCACCCTGCTGCTTTTCGTGCTGCACTTCGCACATGCTGCACTGCATGTACTTGTTGGTTTATGGGGAGGTAGGGGCTGCAAGATGCCTCTGGAGTTTTACTTTGGTTGCATCTTGTGGCTTGCTATCGGGTTCTCATGATATGTGAGCTGAAAGAGGGGCAAGTGACTCGCTCTAGGGCGATAGCTTGCCCACCCCTGTAACAGACCTCTTCTTCCGCTTGAGTCATTCATGGCCTTCTTCTCACTGTGTGTACGTGCTTTCTCTGTGAGCTTCTGACACGCCAGAGCTAGCCGTCTTGCTTTGCAGGAGCTGTGAGTTGCCGTGTCGCTGCTGCAAAATGTAGTTGTGCGGCCCTTGCAGCAGCTGGCTTGTCCTCTGCTCTCTCTCCCTAGTTTGTCGCCTCAGACCGCCGCCTGCCAGGCTGTGTTGCTGCTGGTGGGTGATGTTCTGTGGGTTCAGCCCGCCCGCTACACTGCATAAAGTGCAGCTTGCTGTCACTGACACTGTTTACACTAGTCCTTTGTTGCCTTTGTTTAGCATCAACACTGCGTGTGCTGTGACTGACGGCTTTGCCTGCAAGGCCATATGTCAAGTTACACACACAGAGAGACTTTCTGGGGTGAGTCTCCTTGAGTGACAGCCTGTTTTGCTGAGTCATCTGCGACGTTCCAGATTTTCGGGTGTTCGTTGCAACGTAGTTGCCTGTGCACACCGTGTAACCCCTCTTCTTCTTCGCTTGAGTCCGACTTGCTGACTTTGCTGCTACGGCCCGGGTACCTCGTCGGCATAGGATTCAACTGCTCACGTGTCAGCCGTTCATTGCTTGGCACACAGTGTTGTGCGGCAATGGCTTACGTGTGGTTCGCAGATGACAGCCTGTGTATGCATGTATTTGCTTGCTTTTATTCATGCTCAACAACCATCTCCGCCAGAGGCGGCCAGTCCTTTTTTTGGGTGGATGTTGTGGGTCACTGCATAACTGCTGGAATGCAGAGATGTGGTACGTCGCACAGTGTACCGTCTTTTTCCCCAGTGAAGAGCGGCAATTTTATGCGAAGCGTCATAACTTTGGCGTCCGGCAGTCAATCGACACACCGAAACTTCAGCCGTAAAGCTTACAACATATACTATCGTTTTAGCATGATAATCACACTGATATAAGGTATATTAAAGGCAGTATAGCGCTTCAAAGGGATGGTCTGCTGAGTGACAAGTGACCCCGCATGTCGAGCGCGCACAACTTGCACGGATTGTGGCTGACATTTAGACGTGGTTGCTTAAAAACGTATAATAGAACTTTAATTTTAATGTTGACTGTAATACGACCTGCGTTCGACGGGGAAAGTACGACTGAAACGTCGGACGGGTCACGACTGTGCTGTGCTATTGCTCCCGAAAGCTGGGTGCTTGTAATTGCTCCTTGAATGATTACGTTGTTGAATCTTAATGTTTTTAATCTTCCTAAAGGAAGAGCGGGAGTTCCTTAGCATGTTGGAGGCCTGCGGCAGCCTGACAGGGGCCCTGCCTCATGCTCCGTTTTGTTTCGGCTCCCTGGAAATTAGACCTTCATGAACTTTGTGCTGTTGGTATTGTTTGTGACAAACCAACAGTACGTTCCTATTATGGCAGGCATATAGTCTCTGGTTTAGTCTTGGCAGAATCAACACGCAGTGCGTGTTATATTCAACTGTGAAAAGGATCCTTTCGCTCTCACAAAAATGTACGGCTCCAGGGTTCCAGCGGTGACTGCACAGCTGCTCACCTTCAAGCAATGCTGTACCCGAATACCAGGGATCTTACAAGTATGTACTACAACTTTTGGATCAGGGCACGTGCTCAGCAAACCGGGTTTGCAGGCTGCAAATGGTGGCATGTGGTTGTTAGGTGGAAGTACATGTGCCGACTGCAGTCTTGTATCACGTCCTCGCTTGAACAAGCTCATGCTCACACACAATCAGTTGGTGGTTGTGTGGTGGCCATGCCAGTCGTCCACGGATGAGGGATGTTGGAAACTATCTTTGATGATCTAACAGTTCATATGAAGCCCAGATTCCACTAAACAACACCAAACAAAGCCTTCAAGGCTTGGGTTGAACCCAAATCAGTTGAAGCACTGACATGTAATGTATTGCAGGCCGGTCACCAGCACTCAAGCCCTTGCGCAGTGAGCTGCTGCTCACTTCATGAGGGCGACAGCAATCAACAGCCATACATGGTGCACAGCTTGCTATCTGCGCCCATACAAACATGCCACGTGTATCTGCATGGTTACATATTTTGCAGCCTTTGCGCGAGGTGGCTCCTGATCTCTTCTTGTGTGCGTTCAGATAGGATGTACCGTGTCAAGGCTGTTGAGTTATCAATATCCACATCAAAACCACAGCGGAACACCGCTAGAAGGTGGCTCCAAGACGTGCGTTGGTCCAATACATACGTGCCTTCATCTTCTGGCATAAGCTCATTGGGGTTATCAGAGCATGGGGCAAGGCTGAAGTATCTGCCCTTCACCACTGTTGACCCACTTTCAAACACACTCTTGTTGTCATCCATCCAAGGAACAGCCTTTCCATTCCTGCGCAACTCGGATCCCAGCTGTACTGGTCCCTCTGTGACATACATAATGTAAAAGTCATACATGTCTTTGAACTCAGTGTCGTCATGATAGATAGCAACAAAACAATCCTTGTCTGTTGCTGATGGTGTTGGGCCCCTTCCAGGCTTCAGTGTCTTTGAAACTCTGTCTACCTCAAACTCCGCCCATTCATCAGCAAGGTCTTCCCTGTAATTGTCCAAGACAATTTGAGTGGTGTCTGTGGCAGCCCGCATCTGCACACATTTGTAAGCCTGTACCACGCGTTTGTTGTCACAGTTGTCATGGTAGTTGTCATTGTCACAGAAAGACATGCACGACGCGCAGTAGCATGTCTTTTCCCTATAATGCACCATGAGGTCGCTCACTCCAGGCTCTCCACCTCCCATGCATGCGAACTGGTGTAACTTTCGTATACCCTTGATGCAATATGCCGCCCTAGACCTGGAGTTGTAGTCCACAGCGCCTTCTCCATGCTCGGGGATGACAATGCAGTGGCGCTTGACCAAACAGCGCTTCCTGGTGTATCCCTCTTCTGGCGCGCTGTGATGCTGGTTAACATATTCAGCGATTTCCTCTGGTGTTTTCATGGTGTGCCGATCAAAGACCGCTTGTCGCTGCACAAGATTCTTCAACCATCCACCTGCTGCATCCCATGGTCCTTTGCCATGGCCAGACTCAAAAAAGTTCACATGGCAGGTGACCTTGTGCCCTGCGCAACCAGGTTTTGGCGTCGTCGCAAATGTTATGAGTGCGCGATCCATCATGGAGTGGTTGGACTTGAAGTCACCGGCACACCCATCTGAGAAGAAATGTAGGTGGCGTACGTCCTGCCCTTCATCCGCCCACATTGACAACAGTTTCAGGATGCAAGTGTTTACAAACTCGCATCCCTTCTTGCAGTCACGGCTGAGGAAGAAGTACTGCTCCATTTCAATAGCGGGCTCGTCCTGCTCATCAGTTGTGTCATCAGATTGGTGCAGGCTTGATGTTGTATGGTCAGCGTTGTTGATGTGGTCTGTTGACCCAGCATCTGACTCAGCCAGTTTGTACACAATGACCACCAGGATCGCAATCTGCTGGTTGTTGTAGTAAGCAGATTGAACCTCTGTTTGCTCTGCTGGCTTTAGGTTCTCACTGAAGTCAAACGCCACAACACGATGTGTGGGGTTTTGCCTCAAAACGGTCTCCATATCTTTAAACTGTTGCGCCTGCCATCGCCACTGAAAGCAATGCTGGACAAACTCTGAGATGCACCCTTTAAATATTGTGATGAACTCATGCAAGGGGGCTGAGAGCTTGACCTTGTCCACAATCTTGCGTGGCTTGCCATCACCTGTGCCGGAATCGCTCGAAACGCTGACTGGTGCGTCCACCTGCTTCCATTGGTGATATTCCACTACAGTGTTTTTGATTTTGTCCCATTCTTTCAACTTATCAGCCTTTGATGTTGGCCGTCTGTGATGTGGTGATGCTGTGCTGCCGCGGTGGCGGCTGCTACAGCTGATGCGGCGCGCCCCAACGGTCATGGTGTTTGCTGCAGGTGGCGGGGGCATCACCTGCAAAAAAGGGAGGGGGTGGCGTTCAGTTACTTTGATATGTTGTTGGCGGTTCTGTACGTCCACCCACAACAAGGATTGATACTGCGGCTACACTTCTAAACATACGAACAGATAGCAACACAAGCCCGTATTCTGTAACCTATCACCACGCATCATTTACCACCACTCACCTCTGTCAACTTGTCAAGGTGCTGAACACCACATGTGGTGCATCTGCCGTATATACAGTCTGAGTTTGTCTCCAACAACGTCATGTCGTCTTGCTGGCATGTCGCCAACTTTACAATGTCTTTCATGTCTGTTGAGAAGTCATGTGTCCAGATCACCCCTTGTTTGGCAGCCATTTCTGAACGAAAATGCTGGAAGGCATCCACCAACAGCCGTGCATTGACGTGCCGCTGGCAAGCACAGACGATACGGTCGTCTCTGCCAAGGATCTGTACATTTCTAGGCCGCAACAACTCGAACGCTCTGCGCCCAATCTGCAACTGAGGATCGCCTGATGTTGCTTTGCACCAAGCCTTGAAGCAGTCCCTGAGGGTACACTCTAGGAATAGTTTGCCAGTTGCGGGCTTGTTCTTTCGCTTGCCAAAGTTTGCGTCCCTAGCACGTGGTGACGTCCTGGAGTTACTCTTGTAGTGCTCCTGTACGGCCAATTGGACCTCGTTGGTGATAGCATTCTTCCTCTTTTTCCTGCATATCAAAGGGTGACACAACAACAGACAGCATATCAGTGGCCCACAACACGGTGTTGGAATTTGTGTTTGACCCATTTCACATGGTCAATGCTTCTGGTAACCACAACTGTGTGCGCGCACTAGATTATGCACACGTCGACATGATAATAACAAACAAGCCATGAGAAGCTATTGGGCACCGTTGGCCTACACTAACTTGTTCTGTGAACTTGACATGTCACTCAACAAACTTATGATGTCCTTTTCTTGTACAGTCAGATTCACGGCACAGTATATGTCAGTCATGCGCGCGTGGGTCACCCACCGATTGGGTGTGTGTACTACACACCGGGTGTATGTGCTCGCTTGTGCGCTAGCTTGCATGTACATTGTGTATTTATGTATGTACGAGATGCAAAGGTTTATGTGTATGTGTGGTTATGCTCAAGCAAACTTGAGCCCGTGTGTTCGTGCTTTCGTGTTTGCGTGCAAGTGTGCTTGCATGCATACGTGCATGTACAATGCGGGCGTGTTTGCTTGTTCACGTGCTTTTGTGTGTGTGAGTGTGCCACAGTGCGTGTGTGTTTCGGTGCAGCTACTTGTGCGCGTGTGCTTGCGCGCGCAATTAGTTCAGTAAGCGGCAACTGCCACAGTGTGTGTGTTTGCGTACTTGTGCGCACGTGCGCGCGTGCATGCATGTTTACTGTGTGGCCGCACGTTCATGGGTGCTTGTGCACATGATTGAGTGTGTCCATGCGGCTTCAAGTGCGTGCGCGCTTGCGCGCGCGCATGTGCGCATGTGTTCCTGTGTGGCCGCACCCGCGTGCGTTTCACGCGCGCGCGTACTTCCGTGTGTCCAGACGTGCTTGTGTGCTTGCGCGCTGGCTCGCATTTTTGCTTGTTAGTGTGCGTGAGAAGCCTGTGCGGCTACTTGTGCGTGTGTGCTTACCTGCGCAATCTTGCCTCAAAGCGCACGTGTTTGAGTCCTTTTGCGAACGTGCGCACGTGCGCGCGTGCGCGCGTGCGTGCGCGCGTGCATGCATGTCTGCTGTGTGGCCGCTTGTTCATGGTGCTTGCACGCTTCATGAAAACCTCACCACATGTAGCACGCTGCACATAAGCGGCATATGCCCAGCATGTACCCACCTGGCTTGAGCATGTAGCGCGGCAGCCTTGGCCTGTGCTGTTTCCATATTGTTCACATCTTCGTTCCGCTTTCGTGCATTGAGTACAACTTGGCGCCGCACTCCCAGTACCTCAACGGCCTGATGTTGCGGCAAGTTGCTTCCCAATGCAGCGGACTCAATGATGGCCTTGGCATTCCTTGATTTGTCGCTCTTGGAATGCTTCAACATTGCCAGTGTTTCTTTGATGTTGCTGGTAATGACAGAACGCGGGTCATCATTGATCAAACAATCAACCACATCACTGTAGTCACGCAGCAACACAGCTTTCAGAGCAGCCTTCACCCTTTCTTTGTCTGCATGTTTACCCAATGCAGTACTGATCGCCTTGCTCATGTTAACAACATCCAGACGCTTTGTCCTATCTGAAATTGACGCCAATGTGTGTTTTGACTGTCGCCCTGTCACATGTGATGTTTCATACACCAACTTCTTGCGCACTTGGCCCTCCTGTACATCACCACTTTCTGATGAAGGCGGTGTCAGGCTGGTGTTGTGTGCACTGTCTGTTGTTTTCTTGTGATGCGGTTGAGGCGATGGTGTGCCAAACCCTGGCGATCGTGTACGTTTCAGCTCCTGTTATCAGTATTGTGGCATAATTGTTTTGTTTGTTAATAGCAAATAAGCGTATGCATGCATTGTCATCATCATCATCATCATCATGTGACCCATAAGCGTATGCATGCAATGTGAACATTGTATGGTTTTGATGTCACAACAACGCTACTCCTGCCAGCAGCAAAATCGTAGCCCGTGGTAATACTTCTACCGACGAAATTATTGCAAGAATTCAACAACATTGCATATATTACACTCTCCGGACGTACTCACTGCCAGTGCCTCGGTGTCCCAATCATCACATTCTCTTGTGGATAAACTCTCCGTCAGTGCGACCGCCTGCAAGGCGCATCAAAAGTAACACATGACGGTATGAGTTGGCAGCTCATACAACCGCAACGTCACATGACATTAGAAGGGTGCTGCGTCTGGTTCATATGCAAGGCTAGCCTGCTCATTGTCATTCAGCCGAAGAAGTGCAATCAAGGTCATTTAGGTACTTCTACTTGTATGAGCCAGTCGCTCTTACTATTATATCCCATATAGCGTATGGTGACAGTCGACCTGATATCCAATAATACAGGTCTTTGCGCGTGTTTCACACAACTCATGCAATGCTCACAAAACATATGTGTCACACTGTGCTCTTTTTTGTTTTTTTTGGCTGCCCATGGTCAGTTGACTGAGCCACACCTCCACGAATCCAAGCAGCCAAAAATGCTCTAAATATAAGCGGCTCGCCACACACACAACACACATGCCTGCTGTGATTTGGCAATAGTTCAATCAAAACACCTGAATCTAGCACGTCAGTCCTACATACGTCAGTTATGCGGCGTTTTGAACTACTCAGGTGCACATAATGCAACTGAACACTGTAGTTCTGCCAACAAAACTGCAAGATAGAGTTGACAGCTGGTGCCATGCGTCGAATGTGTTGTTCAAATGGCCCTGGCCCCATGCCTGAAATTGAACGTCTGCCGTTGTCTGACAGGCCAACCACCGCGTCGGCCATTTGCGCAGCCTCAGTCGTCAGACAGAATTTGAGGTACGAACCACGCAATTGATGCAAGCGTGGCTCCTCACTGTCCACCCCAAATATGGCTTCTGAGATGACAGAAGTGCGTGCCAGTCTTGCCATGTCCCGCTCTTGTGACATGTAGTGCAGAAGATGATCTTCAACACAAACATTCCATGCCATACAGAAGCTGCTGAACCCAATGACGCTGTGAGACTCGTTGGAAATCAGACCCTCACCAGGCAACACATACGCTTCATAGAACACGTCAGGGTACTTGCTGCAGAAGTAGGCAGGGTCTAGAACCCATTCCCTCTTCATGAGAGAGGACTCCCAGTATGCACTGCATGAACTGTCACGTGTTCCATAGTGCTTGCAGCCCTCGTCAGCCAGCAACTTTACAAGGCGCATTGTACCTTCTGCTGTTTTTACATCTCTGCATAGCAACCATGACTTTGCAGCTAGCCTTTGTGTTGCATCAATTACTGAGCACGACAATGCAAAATCTGTGTCAGCAGAGTCTGCACTTGACCTGTCCACTATAATCTTCAAGCATACATGAACGAAATGCAAGAACCCGTCCTCCAAATGGTGCCCAGCCAACGCGCCGCCGCCTGAGTACATCCACGCCTCCATCCAAGTCATTCCATCAAAGTCACCAATGTGTTTCAGCAAGTCTGATGCGTACAACTCCTGTAGTCGATCACATTGTGAGACCTCATGCAGAATTTCCTTCAATAACCTGTTGTCACGCACCTTGCCATCCGCTGCGTACCATGTTAACGTGTCCTTTGATCTTTTGCTGCTATCAAAGATGTATTCCTTGAATTTCAGCAACACCTCAATAGGATCACGTGTTGCTAGAGCTGCCAAAGCAGCCTTCAGCATGCTTGTGTCGCAACGCTGGGCTTCAACAATATGGCTGCTCCTCCCT
>CADDIJ020002171.1:0-68822 GCA_902809745.2 Tetradesmus lagerheimii | reverse complement strand
CCTGGCAAGTTGAGTGCTGAGGAGAAGGCTGCGCGGCTTGCTGCGATGATGGGCGACGCGGCTGAGCACGACAGGCAGCGGCAGGAGCGACTGCATCAGGTGCGTGGAGTGGTACTTGCTGGGTGTGGCGCGACTTTTGTTGAGAGGGTTATGAACGTGAAGGTGGGGGTGAGCAAGTGCTGCATGGGAATATATCAACACTATATTGCCTGCCTCCGTTCCTTTGATGCGGCTGAGCACGACAGTCAGCGGCAGGAGCGGTTGCATCAGGTGCGTGGAGTGGTACTTGCTGGGTGTGGAGCGACTTGTGTTGAGAGATTTGTGAACGTGAAGCTGGAGGTGAGCAGGTGCTGCATGTGGATATATTCACACTGTTTTGCCTGCCTTTGTTCCTTTGATGCGGCTGAGCATGACAGGCAGCGGCAGGAGCGGCTGCATCAAATGCATGGGGGGCTGGTGAAAGGGTTGCAGGACACGCAGATTGCACAGACAAACGCAACTGAATGCAGCACTCACGTGGCTAGGAGGGGCCCCCACCACCACTTGTGTTGAGAGGGTTATGAACGTGAAGGTGCAGCTGGTCAAGTGCTGCATGGGGATGCCCTACAGACTAAGCTGTACCTGGCTCGTGCAGGGCATGCGACACCGCCAGCAGCCGACAACAGTGCATGTCGCGGCAGGCTTTTCCCCTTTGCCTTAGCCTTATATCTAGCCTTGATTGCATGCCTCAAGTGTGGCAGGTGCACCTAGGTGCGGCAGCCAGGGGATGCAAGCTTGCAACATGCACGCAACAGCCCGCAAACGTTCCTTCTTGCGCACGCGGCTCAATATGATACAGCAGCCATGCCGTTCTCATAAGCGCAGTGTGCAACACCCTCTCATGTATACTGTGCCTGGGCTGTAACGGGCAGCTACACCAAGAGCAGCTGTAAAGAAACAGCACGTTTGGTGTTTTCTGCTTGCTCCTTATGCACCAGTGCATGTGCTGTCCTTACTCTGTCCTGCCTCGGTTCCTTTCTTTCCTGCATTGCGTTTGCTGTGTAGGCGCGTGCTGCTGAGGCGGATGACCAGCGTGGCGTGGCTGGCCTGCTTGCAAAGGCAGCAGCAGCAAAGGCGGAGGATGCCTTCAAGTCTGCAGCTGCTGCTGAGGTGTTTGGCAGCTTGGCAGTTGGCGGCATGAGCCTGGATGCTCGCATCAGCAGCAGGAGGCACTACCACGAGCGATAGGCCATGTCGCCGCCGCCGCCGCCGCAGCAGCAGCAGCAGCACTGCCCTCCCTGAGGGAACGGCAGTCTGGCAGATCTGGTATGCGCGTGGGATGCACGTTCAGCAGCAGGAGGCGCTACCATGAGCGATGGGCCAGGTGACGGGCAGTAGCAGCAGCAAGTGACAGTCTGGCATATCAAGCATGGGTGCGTGGCTTGTGGGTGATAAACTGCAGGCCCTGTACGTCGAAGGGATGTTTGAGAAAAACACCACTCAGCAGCCTGCTGCTGCGTAGCACAGCAATTGCGGCTGAGGATGTTCACCAGGTCATCACCATGCGAAGCTGTAGTCTGGCTGGATGGTGTGATGCAATGTATAGTGAATGTTTGGGACAGTGCACTTTTGGTATCCAGGAGACCCCTTGAAGGGGTAGATCATGCCTTGGGCTTGCCCACTTCTCAGCCAAACCTGACACCTTATAGCTTCAGCACGTTGAAAGCGTACTACTCACTTTGTCGTACTGGCTGGCTTGCACGTGGCTTGTTGGTGGGCCACCAATGGTGGCGTTGTGTTTCGCCCCCTTGGTTGCATTGTGTTGCGTCCACCTGACTATGTTGTTGCATGTTAGTATTGTTGTTTGTCTTGTTCAGCGCAGCAGGCAGAGTCCCCTGTTGTCTCACCCATGCCCTGCTGGGTGAGCCTTGACTGTCTTGTACAGTCTGCTCTTGGCAGGGCTCATATCCACTTGTCATGAGTGCTGCTCCAGGTGTCTGCCTTGCAGATGTCTTGTCAGTCTTGGATGCGTGGAATTTAGATGCAGATGCGTTGTCAGTGAGTGGCGGCAATGCTGGTGCTGCCCCCGATGTTGCGCATTCCACTCAGCAGCTAGTGCCACTGTTTGCCACAACAGCAACACCGAAATGTCACCGTGGCCTCCCTTTTACTGCCAAGGCCTCCCTACACGCATGGCGCGTGCAGCTGCCGGTGGAGGTCGCGGGGTCGTGAGGCACTCGCGCAGGTACAACAGCAGAATTTAGCTGTGGTGCACCAACAACAGCGAGCGGCCTTGCATCAGCAACATCTGCTGCAGCAACAACTGCAAGCATGTTTGCTGCTACAGCAACAACAACCACATGTGCAACAGCAGCCGCAGCGATGTTTGCAGCCCATGATGCAAGTGCAGTCGCTTGATAGACAGCGGGAGCGCAATGCAGCTGCTATGCGGCAGCGGAGGGCGGTGCAGTCTGCCGAGGCAGCAGCTGCTGCAGCGGCTGCCAATGCTGCCGGGCACCAGCGTGCAAGGGCAGCGGAGTCGGAAGCAGCAACTGCAGCTAGGCGCCAAAGTAATGCAGCAGCGCAGCGCCGGAGGCGTGGTGCACAGCAGCGCCCTGACCTGTGACACGTGCCGACGGCCTGTGGACCTGCCCATCATGACCGTCATTGAGGAGCTGATTTGTGCTGTGTTGCGCGTGAACAGGTACACTACAACAGTGCCCCCAAGGTGGTGTGCGATGCAGTGGGTCTGCTGACGCCGGAAGTGCAAGGCTACCTACCGTGCCCAGTGGGAGCAAGCTGTTCGAGCAGCGACCGGGGCTGCTCCCGCAGCCACAAATGCACAGTGATAATATGTATCCGTCTCGGCCTGGTTGCATGTTGTTGTGTGCATGTGCTGTGCTGCTGACTGAATTTGGGCAGCCAGTGGAGACGCTGCTGCCGTGGTTGGTTGCTGGCTGGTGCAAGCCCGGTGTTGCCCTCAGCCCCGTGATTTCGGGAACGCGCCGCGCGCACCTTTACCAGTGAGTGGCGGCAATGCTGGTGCGTGGGCTGGGGTCAAACCTAGGTCAACGTATCGCCGCGACACCGTGTAGAACCTACCCTTTCGTTCAATGGCTTGAATAAGATGTATTGCTGCTGAATCTTTGTATGTATCGTTGTGCTGTGCTGGATCTCTAGCACGCCAGCACCTCCGGCACAAGCCTTCACACAATGTGGTTTGACGGCACTTGCCAGGGGCAGCCCTATCCAGCCAAGTAAGCTCAGGTAATGTGATCCCAGTAGAGATCTGCTGTCAAACCAAAGCTTGTTGTTTGAGGATCCCCTCACAACGGGTTTACCCTAACCCGCATGTTCTCACGACGCCAAACGTCGCCTCAGGGTGTCGGGAGCCAGTTTTGGGGCATCTCTAGTGCAACTTTACGATGAATACATGATTATAATGAGCCCTACCTGTTGTATCCTGAGCCTTCCTGGGCCTCTGTCGATGCCGCATAATCTACAATTGTTCAAGGACAACGTCTCTTTAGATGCTGCTAGTTCACTCGTGTTTACCGCGTTAGCAGCAAAGGCTTCCGCTCAGCCAGCAGCACCAGCTCAGGCGTGGCTCGTGCCTCTGCAGCAGCTTGCGCAGAGCGCTAGGGTGGAGCGTGGCACTGCAGCGGAACTCGGTGCATATCAGGGTCTCGTGAGGCGTCAAATTGAGGGCGCTCTTGCGGGCGTGGCAGGGGAACAGCCTTTAGGTCTGTCGGAGCAGCTGCAGAAAGCCCTTCGGTTCGTGAACGAGGGGAAGACAAGCTATGGACATGAGCTAGCAGTCGAATTGTTGGGCTTTGCTGGCCTGGCTGGACTGGCAGCAATGTCAGGTAGGTCTCGCAAGTTGGCTGCCTGGGAAGCGCATGGAGCTCGTCAAGCTCCACAGAATTGTTTCAGTGTTGCTTTAATGTCTGTACAGACAGGCTTACGGCCGTTTGAGCTGTCCCTGCATGCTGGCCCGCCTGTTTCGGTAGCGCTGCTTGAGTCACTTCCACCCCAGGCGGACTATGCTTGCCCTCGTCACAGCCTGTATGGTTTGATCCGCATCACTTGATGCTGCATGTGGCACAATGCACTCAGTTGCTTCAGCTTCGAGTGCTTTCGGGATTGCGTTGTAGGATGCATCCCGGTGTCGGTGGCCCTACCCTAACCTTGCGCGCCCGCTTTTCATGCATCTTGCAGGTCCTACAAGCTCCTGCAGCAGCGGCGGCGGCTCGCTGTTCAAGGTGCCAGCTCTGCCCTCCAAGAAGCGCAGCAGGGATGACGAGGTGCAGCAGCAGCAGGCTTCCTGCAAGCCTCAGGCAGCGCAGCCCTTCCCCAGCTTCAGCAAGCCGCAGCCGGGCAGCCAGCAGCAGCAACACAGGAAGCACAGCGCTCCCAAGCGGCGCGCAACGCCGCAAGTGTTGCCGGGTGCGCCAATCTGCCTGACACCCAACGCACCACCTGCCAGTGCTTCGCATGGCGATGCTGTCTGCGATGAGCAGCTGCTGTCCTGCTGGTGCCCTATCAGCGGCAAGCGCCAGCGCACCAGCGACGATGGCAGCAGCGACGTGGCTGATGTAGCTGTCAGCAGCAGCAGCAGCAGCAGCAGCGTCGCGAACAGCGACAGCGGCTCCAGCAGTAGTGGCAAGGTGCTGCTGCAAGCAGTGCCTGCAAGGCAGCAGCCGGCTGACACCAGCAGCAAACCTTCAGGTAGCGAGACCATCAGTAGCTTGTCAGGCGTCAGTTCAGCGCCCGCAGCTACAGCAGTGCCAGCACCAGTTGTCAAGCAGCAGCAGGGTATGCTGCCGCTGAAGTCTGGTGTGAACGGCAGCAGCAGCAGTGGCAGCCCCAGCAGCAGCGTCAAGTCAGCTGCTGCTGCGGCGCGTGCAGCCTCGCACGCTGAAGCAGCAGAGTCACTGCGGCGGTTGATCCATGAGGATCCTCGCCACAGCCGTCCTGCTGCTGATGTGCTGCTGTTTGGCAAGACTGCGCAGCAGCCGATCAAGAACTGGACAGGCGTCATCAAGCACAAGCATGCTGGACGTGTCGTGGAACTGTGCACAGTTACGCTGCAGGTAAGACATCGAGCACAGGGGGCGTACGCTGCAGCACACTCTCAGCAGCAGTGGTATATCCTTGCGGGATGCAGTGCTGCGGTGCTCTTCAATCGTGTGTTGACCTGGTGCTTCTGTGTACACTGTGGCAACACTGCTGGTTGGATATGGATTTGTGTGTGTGTCGGCATGCTCCGCACAGCAGCTGGTCACCTGCATTGGTACACGCAAACACCTTGTGTGCAAGGCTACATGCTGTCGCTCACATGTGGCTGCTGCTGCTGCTGCTGCTGCAATTCTTGTTGCTGCAGGTGCCAGAGCCCTTTCTAGAAGAGTTCCCTGCTGCGCTGTTCGCCGCAGACGTGCGCCACCGCCGCTCGGTGTCGCTTGGCCGGCATGTGGTGTGCCGTGCGTCGCTTGGCACGCTGAGTGAGCACCAGCTGGCTGGCCTGAGCGCGATGGCGCGGGGGCAGCTGGTGGCGCTGTGCAGCCTGCAGACTGCAGAGCTGCACCTGGTGCCGTACTTTGACAACCGCAACTTGGTGCGCATGGTGGGCTTCCTGAAGATCAAGTCGGAGTGAAGTTTGCGTGAAGTTTGCGCTCCTGGTGAAGATTGCGTGAAGTTCGCGCTCCTGGTGAAGGTCGTGCTGGTGATGTTCGTGCTGGCTTGATAGTGAAGGTCGGACAGTGCGGTTGTGCAGGTGTGGCAGAGCAGGAAGTGCAGGCGTACCTATGTGATACAGCAGCTGCAGGTTGTGTCTAGCGGTTGGCTAGCTGGGACGGATGTGCAAATGTAGGGCCAGTTCGATGCATTAGGCTCCGATCAAGGATATGCAGAGGCGACACGTTGCGAAAGGAAAGATGCTGCGAAAGTGCAGCAGCAGTGGGGCTGTGGGGAAGCTGCGTATGTGGCTGGTGCAGCTCGTGCTGCTGAGGCTGCTGATGTTGTAATGGTGCAGCGAGCAGTGTGGATGGGGGCTTGTGAGGAGCGATTGCTGGGTGCTGCTGCGCCCCTTGAGAGTTGTGGGGTGCTTCGAGTGTCCGGCTCTGTAGTTTTTGGTGGGAAAGCATCTGCCTCGTCCTATTGCCAAGGAAATGATGGGGTGCAGCTGGGTGCGTGATGCGGTGGTGGGGTTTTGGTGGGTGTGGTTTCCCGTGTGATATCTTTCTTGTACCGGCTGCAGCAGTTGGGCGCTGCATGCGTGTATTGATGATGCCAGGCAGGCACGAGTGTAGTAGTTCTGAGTGTGACGGTTTTCGTTTTAAGGTGACAGTTTGACCCTTGCTTCGGGTGTGGCATGCCGGTGTTACAGCCGTGCTTGTGTGCGGTACAGTGCACCGCCGTATGCTTGCACTGGCACCAGGGAGTGAATTGGGGGCACGGCAGCTCGCTTGCTTGCGTATGCTGCCCTGTCTGCCGCAATCGACGTGATATTTTGCTGGGTGCCGTGCTCACAACTCCCATCTTCGATTTGTGGGCATGGCTTGTGTGTTGTGTGAGCCAGGGTTGCCGTCACAACTCTTGGGCTTTTTCACGTGGCGCGCTGCGTCATGGCTATGCCCATGTACAACTCCTGTCTGGTTCTGTGGTGTGCTGTGTTGGATTCTGTTGATCGATGGTTTGGTGTGCTTGGCCTGGGGGGGGGGCATCTAGTAGCTGTGGCTTGAGCTTGGTCCTCATTTGTGTGGCTGCTGCTCGTTGTTTGCAGCTGCATATTGTGCTGTTCGTGACTGGCTTGTGGCTTATTCTTGCTGGCAGTGCATGCTGGGCAAATCGCATTTTGGCATGCCTTCTGCGCTTTGCCACTTGACCTCCTGGTTGGCGCGTTTGACTCTTTCTTCAGGTGCATTTTCTCGTGGTGCTGCATGTTTCAGGGGTGGCGATTGGAAATGGAACAACTGTACCAATGCTGAGCGATGGCTTGCTTCATGGGGGGCTGTATGTGTGCGAGTTGCTGTGTGTGCAGATTCAAGGCAGAGAGTTGCGGGCACCGCCGCGGCCGGCAAGCGATTTGCGATACAATTGCTCGCGCCGCAGTATGTTCTTCGAGAGTGTCTCAATTCTGGCAAAAGATCTGTGCTCCAGCAACGCCCCTGCTGCGTTTTGTTAGGAGATGAGGGTTTGGGGGCTGTGGAGGCTCAGTGATGTGCGGATCCCTGCTTGCTGTGCTTGCTTCATATGCATGCTCAGGTGATGCGTATGCTGCGGAAGTTCTGGACTTGAGTGCGGCGGCTGTGGCTGGGGTATTGAGTGCTCACCAGATGCATATGCTATGGTAAGGACGGCCTGCAATTGCCTGCTTGGTGGCATAGATGGTGTAGGTGGCGTAGGGTCTTCTCAGGGAGGCGGCTTGTAGGTGGTGGTTGGTGCTTGTTTGCGTGGTGGCTTTCATGGTGAGGGTCTGCGTGTGTGTCTTCCTCTTGCACCTTAGCGGGTGCCGCCAGGCTGCCTGCCCAAATGTGGCAGCGCCCGTTCGGGTATGGCAGCACACACCACATTGGCATGTGGCGGCCCTCGCGGGGTGCACACACTGCATTCTTTTTGCTCGCGTGTTCTGTTGTACATAACACCGGTGCTCTGTTGTACATAACACCGGTGCTCTGTTGTACATATCACCGGTGCTCTGTTGTACATATCACCGGTGCTCTGTTGTACATAACACCGGTGCTCTGTTGTACATATCACCGGTGCTCTGTTGTACATAACACCGGTGTGTCTGCCGGCCGCTCGTGCGACGAGCAGCAAATGCATGGGGGAGGTTCGGGGCTGTTAGGATGGTGCATGGATTGCGACGGCGCAGTGGAGGATCCAAGGCACGGCGCAAGCTGTGTGCAGCTTGCACTGGGTCACTGCTTCATACCTTGATGGTGTGAAGCAGGCACTGGTTATGTTGTGGTAGTGTAGCTGCTGCAGGCAGGCGTGTGTGAGATTGCTCGGCTGTGTTTGATGTGCAAAGGCGCAGAGTGGTGCGCATTGTGAGCCGTGTGTCTGTGCTTACTTGCACTAGGTGGTGGCGTTGGAACTCGTCCCGTTAAAGGAGAACCTTGGAACAAGAGCATCTGCACACTGACTTGAGATCTTGCGAGATCTGCTGTATAGATGCGTGCGAAACAGCTCGACTGCTGGTGCTGTAACGGCATCGCACCGCGGTGTGGGCTGTTTTGCTTTGGCTGTAGCTGTGTGTGGCATGTCCTTAGCTCCTGCGCTGCCTGCTGTATGCAAGGAGTTTGGAAGGTCGGTGGCTTCAGGCAGAAGGAGCTGGGTGCGTGTGCACCAGTCTTGAGCTTATCTGTGTTGCCAGCAACACTTTGCCATGGTTGTGTGCTCACAGCAAACAGCAGCAGCACTTGACTAGCTTGGTGCTTGTGGTGCTTCATGTGATGCCAGCAAGACGGGGCATGTGCAGCTGCTTTTGGCGGCTGTTTGCTCGTCTTGTGGCTGCTTGCATTCTTGATTTCGATGGCGTCTGCTGTGTGTAGTGTGCTTGGCAGATCACTTGTGTGCGGCTGGTGTGTTGGCGGCTGTGTCTGTCTGCGTCTGTGTGGGCTGTGTGTAAGATTGCATGGCGCGCGCATGAATATGCGACAGCGCGTAAATGCTTTACGCATTGCATAGTGTCGCTTTGTTGGTCCTGCGGCGATCCTGTACATGGCGCATGTACAGGGAAGCCGCTTGTCAGATGTCACTCTTTCATTACTTTACAGGTTGAGGATAGGAGTCGCGTGACACGCTGGTGCACCTGTATTGGAAACCCAAATAGCTTCTGCATAGCATCGCCACAGTGCAGTGCTTTGCTCTGGCAAGTTGCTGCATGGTGTGCTGCTGGTGAGAGGTGTGTGTGCCGCAACCGCGTGCCGTGGGCACTTGCTCTGTGGTACGTGGTGCTATGCAGACGTGCTCTGGGTTCAAGCAGCATTCAGCACCTATCCTCAACGCTGGAATTGATACGCGTGCTGAGAATCAAAGGTGGCGAGGGTACGGTCACGTTGCGTCCCTAAGCTTGACTGGCCGGCTGGCATACTCATGTCGGATGTTGGTTATGCCCGTTGATGTCTCTCTTTCTTCTGCGATGCATTGCAACAAAAAGGACCACAAAGCGACATATATTGTTTTCAGCCGATTGGCAGGCGGTGGGGTTCAGTGGGAGTGTTTTAGCGGGGCTTTCTCTACCTGTGGTGTTTTCTGGATGAGGGCTGTTGTGCAGAGTTTGTAGCAACACGTGCCTGGATTCGTCCTTTTCTGTGAGCCTTACGATACCTCATTCTCGTTCATGCGTACGTGCCATCTCGTGTGGTGGGTTGGGAGATGCGCTGTGTGTTGCTGCCCGGGTCGCATAGTCTGGCTGTTATGATGTTCAGCTTTGATCAAGAGCCTTATGATGCTATGGGATACCTCATATGCTTTGGCTGGGATGCTCGTTATGTTTGATAGATTGATCGGAAGCATCCCCAATACGATTGTTCCCACTTGCTGTACCCGTGCGCGGCATGTGTTGGCATTGCAGTTTCACACTTGCCAAGACTGGACAGGGAACTCAGATGCATTGGAGCTGTTTTTTGCTATAGGACTGTACATCTTTACGCCGTATGTGCTCATTGGGATCATGGGCAGTGATGAAGGGAGAGTTGCCATCGCTGTGGTTTCCCTTATAGCTTCATCACCCAGGCTCTGGCACGTTACGCAGAACTGCTTTCGTCATGTTTTTGGGGTGTTGCCAACACCTGCTTCTGCATCCCCAAGCACTACACGCTCGGCAAAACACAACGCATCAGGCACCTGGATATCATGCGATAGCATCAGGTCTTGTTGGCAGACGCAGGACTGTCCGTAGGACAGCTGTTCTGCATGCATGTAGCATTGTTTGAGGTACACTCAGGGTACAGTGTTTGTTGGTCTGCCCAGGTGCTGCTTGTCGTCTGTTGGTATGCAGAGCAAGGTTGTGGAACCAATCATGATCAGGTTGTTGATTATGTGGCTGAAAGCATTGGTATAATAATAATAATCAATCCTTGTCAGCCATACCTTTCGGCATCGGCAACCGCGCCTCACCCACTGGGGAAAGCATTGGTTTGTGAGGTAGAACGCTCACTTATGGCTGCGAAAGAAACAGCACTGTCTTCCTGTGTTGTTTTGCTCTCCAGTCAGTGTGGTATGAGCGGTGGAAATTGCTTGGGAAGGATTGTTATGTGACAGCGTGATTTTGTGGTGTTGGCAGTACCTGGTGGTGAAGGGTGCTGAGATGATGTTCTGGATTCTTTTGCTGTGTTATGGCTTGGGATGCGTGTAAGTTATGTGGATCTGCAATGGGCAAGGGCAAGGAGTGTAACAAACGTACACCAATGGCCAAAAGTGTCTCTTGCAAATTTTGCCAGTGACTTCACAGCTGTCACACAATTTGCTTGTCTCACAGCTTGGGGCCTGCTGGGATTGGCGGCCGTGCTGCTAGGACTGGCAGTAGTGACTGCTACTATGGCTCAAGCAGTAACCCTCTGCACTGCAGGTAATGTTCGATGCCGCCCAGCGGCTGGAAAGCAGCCTGCTTGCAGGGCTTGCAAAGCAGGTGCAGCAGGCGAAGCTCCGCCATCTGTGAGATACTGCTGCACGCGAGCGAATTACCAGGTCAGTTCACAGGACATGCAAACACACAAGTCAGTTGCACTGCAGCTGATCAGCAATTAGCTGACAGCTGAGCGCTTGGGCATGCATCATGCACGTGTGGCACTCGTCAAGGCTCAAGAATCTTGAAACCGCCGCATGTCCACCACACTCACCACTGGTCTGCACTAGGAGCATTGCTGAGTATCTTGTCCAAGCTTGGGATGTGCGTAATAATTGCAAACACAATGGAGCAGTGCTCCCTCTTTCTTCCGCTCCTGAGGGGCGCGGGGCCGATGACGTTGATGCTATGGCTTAATGGGTAACATGATGATGATGATGGTCTGCACCAGACGGTCTGCAGGCAGGTGCGGCGCTGCCCTGGGTTGTCACAGACGGTCATGACAGCTCTCCTGGTCATACCGCACTGCGGCAAGTTCACAGTGCAATGTTACAAGCTGCTCACGCACAACCTAAGCAGCACTGCTGAGCCTGCCAGGCTGAGTCAGCGGAGTAAGAGACAACAGGCGGAAGAAGCCGCGGCAGCAGCCCACTGCTGTAATCAACAGGCCACGAGCTGGGTAAGCTCGAGGGCATGATCTACCCCTTGATGAACCCACTGCAATAAGCAGCATACTCCAGTCTGGAGTGCCACCTGCTGCAGTGACCTTGCAATGTTTGTAAAGAATGTAGCGGTACTTGAAGGCGCATGAACGCAAGTTTGTTCGATTTCAGCCACAAAGCCTTGTCAGGTTCAGCCACGCAGGCTGTTGCACTGGCAGAGCCTGCCCAGCCCGCCAAACCACACAAAGCCCTGTCACAGTTCTTGAGTGCAGCTGCCGACTGAAGCTGCTGCCTGATCACCATCATGAGCACAGTAGCGCTTCATGCCAGTGCATAAACAGATAAGTATGCATGACCGCAGGCTCCGTGATCCATAGAACGCCATGCGTGTGTAATGTACCCGGGCTGTGTAAGTTCAAGGCCGTGATCTACCGTCAAGGGTGACCCTCTGATGCTTGCGGGTGTGCTGCTGCACGTCTGAAAACTCACGCCAGCCTGATCTGAGATCAGCGCATGTAGCGCAGGTTGCAATCCCCTGCCATCAAAAAAGCGCAGCAACTAGCACAAACAAACATGGTGTGCAGCTGCAGCAGGCTCATCACGGAGCATGCTGCTCATCTGCCACGCTGGCATCAGCACACTCTGAAATCACCAGCCACAGCACAGCACAGCAGGCATCCTGCTGAGTATCTCCTCTACACACAGCCACGCTGCCGCTGACCTAGCTGAAAAAAGTCACCACGTGGGAGCACTGTGCAGCCAGAACAGCGACGACAGCAAACCCTGCAGCTGCAGCAGCCATCACAGAGCTTGCTGCCAGCCAAGAGCTCCTATCTTACTCCTTTTCAATACTTCTTGCAGGTACAGCCACTGGACAAGGTGGACTCCGTGCACTTGGTGTGAAGACGCAAATCAGGCCCAGACTGCGCCCATGGCAGTGAGCTGCAGGTAGGCTGCTGCAACCGCCACCTCAAACCGCTGTTGTGTTTGAAAGGCTTGGTGCACTGGGTGTGAAAACGTACATCAGGCCCAGACTGCGCCCATGGCTGTGAGCTGCAGGTAGGCTGCTGCAACCGCCACCTCAAACCGCTGTTGTGTTTGAAAGGCTTGGTGCACTGGGTGTGAAAACGTACATCAGGCCCAGACTGCGCCCATGGCTGTGAGCTGCAGGTAGGCTGCTGCAACCGCCACCTCAAACCACTGTCGTTTCAAAAACCCGCACCATGATGCTTCGGAACTTGGTGTGAAAAAAACGCATCAGTGTCATCAGGCCCAGACTGCACCCATGGCTGTGAGCTGCAAGTAAGCTGCTGCAACCGCCAGCTCCAACCACCACCTCCGCACCATGACATTCTCAAAGTTATTGTGAAGACGCAAATCAGGCCCAGACTGCGCCCATGGCTGTTAGCTGCAGGTAGGCTGCTGCAACCGCCACCTCATACCGCTGATGTTTCAAAAACCCGCACCATGATGCTTCCGGACTTGGCGGATCAAGTGTACTAGGTGTGAAGAGTCATCTGGCCCAGACTGCGCCCATGGCTGTCAGCTGCAGGTAGGCTGCTGCAACCGCCACCTCAAACCGCTGTTGTGTTTGAAAGGCTTGGTGCACTGGGTGTGAAAACGTACATCAGGCCCAGACTGCGCCCATGGCTGTGAGCTGCAGGTAGGCTGCTGCAAAGTCCTTGAAAAACAGCTGCTGGTCGTCTGCGTAGGCCTGGATGAACTTCAGGCACTCGGGGTCATCCGGCAGTGCGTGATCTGATGGCAGGCCTGAAGTAACACCGCAACATGCGGCGGTTCTAAGTTTTTCGTACTTTGAATATTTATTGCATGCCTTTGAGCAGATGTTGTGATTGTACATGAGAGCAGACAAGAGCACAGGCGGACAAACTGTGAAGGGTGGTGTGAGCTGTGCAGACGTTGAGCTGCTGGTCGGCTGCGTAGGCCTGGATGAACTTCAGGCATTCGGGGTCATCCGGCAGCGCGTGATCTGAGGGCAAACCTGCAAAAGCATCGCACCACAGAGCACCATCATGCGGCAGCGAGTGATCTGACGGCATGCCTGAAGTGATCATTGACATAACGGAAAGACACAGCAGTTTGTGCATAACACGTGTTGGCTTAAATACGCGTCTTTGAGCAGATGGTGTCATCTTACATGAGAGCAGACAAGAGCAGAGACAAAGAAGAACTTGTAAGGCTGGTGTGAGCGGTGCAGACGTTGGGGTTAAGACACGCAGGGTTGCCAATCAGCGTGAAGTGATTTGAAGGCAACACATTGGCGCCATACACACTGACACTGAGCGCATCGAACATTGGGAGTTACCACTGAGTGTGATCACACTCATGAGTATGACTCAGTCTCGTGTGGCCTTTCTCGAACATAAAGCACCAGGATACATCCTGTTTGGCACAGTAAACAGCGCAGCGAGATGTTAAGCAGCGTCTGCCTTGCAAGCATGGCATGCAGCAGACCTTGACATCAGTACAATGCTACAAGTTGATGTTTGCTAGAACCTGTAACCCACCTATCATTGTTGCCATGCTGTCGTTAGGGTTCAGCCAGGGCTTAGCCAGCAGGGCTGAGTAGTAGGCATTGTCAAAAGTAACAGGGTCCCCAAAGCCTTTGCCACCTGGACAACATTGGACAGTTGTTGCAGTGGCAGCGGCAGCAGCAGCAACAGCAGAAGGTGCATTGGAGGTGCGCAGCTCACATGGATGCCGCAAAAGCACCGCTCACGCAAAGCAGTACAATGGGTCACGGCAGCATTGCATGCGTGCGCAGCCTTGCATGAAGGGGTCGGCTGTCTCTGCTTGCTTGCTTGCAAGAGTGCTGCTGCTGTGACATGCACAGACATGGATTTTGGGCAGATAACCTGCCTGGTTACACTCTTGCAAGCCGCTGACAGCACAGCAAAAGTTCATGCCTGTCCCCTGATGGTGTACAACCACTTTGAACAACCAACCCTTCCTCCATTCATGCAGAGCTGAACTTCAAGCCCCAGGTGTCAGCTGCGCTCACCTATCGTGTGAGCTCCTGACAGCGCCACAAGCTGCTGTACACCCAACCCCTTTTCAGCAAAGTTGGCAACCAGTGCAGCAGCGCCTGCCTTCTCAGACACCATGCGGTACTCTGCACACAAGACAACCAGGGTTCGAAATGAGGGTTAGGGTTCTAGACCAGCCTCAAGGCATCCTTGTTTGAAGGCCCTCCCAATTAAGCAGAGTTGGCCACTGATGCAGCAGCGCCTGCCTTCTCAGACACCATGCGGTACTCTGCACACAATACAAAACCAAGTTTCAGATAGAGGATTATGGTTCTAGGCAAGCCTCAAGGCGCCCATGTTTGAAGGCCCTCGCTTTTAAGCAAAGTTGGCCACCATTGCAGCAGCACCTGCCTTTTCAGACACCATGCGGTTCTCTGCACACAACACAAAACCAGGGTTCGTTTAAGGTTTGGGGGTTGTATGGCAGCCTCAACGCGTCCGTGCCAGAAGTCAATCCAACTGCAACTGCAGAATTGTTACAGCTGGAATACATTGTGACAGCTGAGTTGGCCACCAGTGCAGCAGCACCTGCCTTCTCAGACACCATGCGGTACTCTGCAATCAATTACCGCATAAAACGTGTTTTCAGCAAGCGGGGGCAAACAAAGAGGAGGTCCACTCTCAAACCACCAGTGGTGGGTTCCCACCCAGCCAGCTTGAAAGCTGACAAGCAGGGGCCAGAGACGGCAAAACCACCAACACCAAAGCACATGCATGACTGGCCTCCCAAAAATTGATCATGCCCAAATCCTAGTGGCTGATGGCTGATGGTACTCTGCACACAACACAAAACCGAGTTTCGAAGAGAATCAGGGTTCTAGGCAAGCCTCAAGGCGCCAACAGAGCAGCAGCACCTGCTTTCTCAAAACCATGCGGTGCTCTGCACACAACACAAACCCAGTTTCAATAAGTTTAAATGGCAGCCTCAACTCGTCCGTGCCTGAAGACCCTCCAACAGCAGGATCCTTCACTGCTGCTGTACATGTTGACAGCTGATTGCGACTACAACAGCATACACAGACTGCAAAAAAATTTTGCGGATAACTTCTTCACCTGGGTCTGGTCCGGCAGCGTCAACACGGCCCACAGGCACGTCAACAACAGGGCCCCGCAAACAGCGACTGGTAGCCATAAATGAACCTGACACTGGCCACACAACAGCAAACGCTTGTGGGGGCGCTGGAAAACGGTGAGGTTGGCACTGAAAGGCTGCAATGTGGTTGCTGCAGCTGGCGAAGCAGCAAGCTGGGGTCTGTTGAGGTGTCCGAGCACGGCTGGAGTACCATACATATACAGCCCTTCCAACTGCATCATCCTTCACGGCTGCTGGGCCTGCTGACAACTAGCTGCAACAGCATGCATATGTTCAAGTATGTTTGAATACATTGAACACAACTGCATCACCCTTCACAGCGGCTGGGCCTGGGCCTGGGCACATGTTCAATTATATATAATTGAACATCAATGTTCACCTGGGTCTGGTCCAGCAGCGTCCACACGGCCCACAGGCACGTCAACAGCAGGGCCCCCACAGACGGCGACAGCATGCGCGCCAGCTAGCGCGATCAAGTCGGCATATGACAGCTCCTGTGCAGGCGTCTTCTTGAGTGTGTCAGCAACCTGGCCAGAGCATGTCAGCAGCAGCAGCAGCAGCAGCGAGAACATGTGATAGCAGACTGTCAGGTACAACGTCTCGGCACAACGTCAGCATATGACAGCCCCTGCGCAGGTGTCTTCTTGAGTGCGCCAGCAACCTGGCAAGAGCATGCCAGCAGCAGCAGTGAGACAATGTGATAGCAGACTGTCAGGTACAACGTCACGGCAAGCAATTGAGCATGTGAGTAGGGAGGCGTCAGGTGACGGCCCACAGGCACGTCAACAACAGGGCCCCCACAAACAGCGACCGCATGCGCGCCAGCTAGCGCGATCAAGTCGGCATATGACAGCTCCTGCGCAGGCGTCTTCTCGAGTGTGTCAGCAACCTGGCCAGAGCATGTCAGCAGGAGCAGCAGCAGCGAGAACATGTGATAGCAGACTGTCAGGTACAACGTCTCGGCACAACGTCAGCATATGACAGCCCCTGCGCAGGCGTCTTCTTGAGTGCGCCAGCAACCTGGCAAGAGCATGCCAGCAACAGCAGCGAGGCAATGGGGCAGCAGACCTTCAGGTGCAACGTCACAGCAAGCAATTGAGCATGTGAGTAGGGAGGTGTCAGGTGACGGCCCACAGGCACGTCAACAACAGGGCTCCCACAAACAGCGACCGCATGCGCGCCAGCTAGCGCGATCAAGTCGGCATATGACAGCTCCTGCGCAGGCGTCTTCTTGAGTGTGTCAGCAACCTGGCAAGAGCATGTCAGCAGCAGCAGCAAGACAAGACGACAGCAGATTGTGAGGTACAACGTCACGGCACAACGTCAGCATATGACAGCCCCTGCACAGGTGTCTTCTTGAGTGCGTCAGCAACCTGGCAAGAGCATGTCAGCAGCGAGACAATGTCAGCAGTGCAGCGGGACAAGACGGCAGCAGACTGTCAGATATGACGTCATGGCACAGCGATTGTTGAACATGTGAGTAGGGAGGTGTTAGGTGTGCAGCAGCAATAATCACTCTGGGAAACCGACTTTTCCGACCTTTTTCTGAATGAACTTCCGACAGGCTTCCGACTGCTGTATCACATCAGAAGTACATCGGAAGCAAGTCTGAAGTTACTCGGAGGCCATTTCTCAGACAAATTATTCATCCGAATTGACATTCTGATTGATTTCTGAATGACCTGTTCTGAGTTACCCTTCCAAGTCCATGCTGAGTGATCCCCTTCCGAGTGCCTGCTACAGCACCCCCCCCAGCCAACAACCTCATGCAACAGGCGTGCCAAATGTTCAGTCTACAACCATACGTATATATGATGCAGAAGTTCTGGTGCGACAACGGCCCGTGGTGCACACACTGTGAAAAGCAGCAGCACTCTAGCAAAATGCAAGCAGAGACACCCTACCCATGCAGCTGCATGCAAGCCTGTGCAGAATGCGACGCTGTCTTAACCCAGTGTGCAATGCAGCAACCCAGCACAGTAGCTGAATAGACTTTGCGATGCAACACCCCGTCCCCAGCACAGTAGCTGCACCAAACTGTGCATGCAACCATGAAAACGCTGCTGCTATATCCTGCCTGGTCCCCCTTTCCATCGTGGTGTCCACACAATTATAGAATTTTGCAGAAACATCTACAGGCACAGCACCAACAGTTGCCCTTGCAACAGCTGCTTGTGACCGACATGCAGCTCAGCCAACTGCTTCACTGCTGCTACAGCTGCCCATCTGCTGCAAGTGCCAAGCCTTCCCCCAGACAGCGTCAAAGCCCTGTAATGGTTCCCAGCAGTGCAGCCAGCTGCTGAGTAAAGCAGCTACCTGCAAGCAGCAGCACACCAAAGCTGCACGTCAGCATGCATGATCATCGTGCCACGCATGCATGGCATGCTGCATGTACAGCCAGCAAGCATACAGCCTGGGCACCGCAGCAAAATAGGCTGTGTAAATGCGTGCTGCTGTTGTTGTTGCCAACTTCTGCAGAGAACTACCAGGCGCCTTTCTCCCAAATAAGCTAGAGCACCAGACTTCTGCTGCTTCAGCAATCTGCTGGGGACAAGGTGCACTGCTGTAACAGCATCAGCTCACCTGCTGCATCATAAGAAGCGTGTCACACCCTAGTATAACTTCCATGATTGCTGCGCGTGTGTCGACAATCCGATGCTGCAGCTCAGAACGTCAAAGGCAGCTCAGCCAGAGCAGCAGGCCACACACGAAAGGATGAGGTCTGCTGTGCTGCAAGCAAAGCGCAGGCAGCAGACGTTGCAAGTTGAGTGGAAGTTGGAAAAAGAGCGGTTGAACGGTCAATGCACCTACATGTGTGCTACTGGCACCTCACTTGTCATCAACTTGGCTGCCGCCTGACAACCCGGACAGTGCTGATGCTGCACCTGCCGACCTCACATGTTCATTGCACGTGCATGCTTACAGCAGTGCTAGTGCTGCACTTATCCTGCAGCTCTGTAGGTTGTCCGACAACATGCTGTGACAACATACTGTACAGTGGGCAACTACACACGATCCTGCACTTCACTGCTTGCTGCTGCCACTGACATTTCTTAGCTGTTTGTTAGCAGCCATGACCACTGTACGTGTGAGATCCTCGACTGTAGTATACACTGCTGCTGCTCCTTTTGCTGTGGGCTTTGTACACCTGGATCGCTGCATTCGGCAACCAAATGCAAACACACCTTGGCGGATCATCTCAGCGGCAGGAAGGTGCCCCAGTCGACCTCCATGATTGTCTGTAGTATCAGCACCTGCGCAGGCACCATAGGTGTATGTTACAGCATCCAAGCACTTCAGCAGTTGTCGAGCAGACTGCTGCCCAGCAATTGCTGCTCACGCGCTGCTTATGTCTGTCTGTAAACCAGGAGCAGGTGCTGCTGCTGCTCACCTGCTGAACATAGACGGCATGACCCGCCTACCAGATCAAACGCTGTCTACTGTCAAATACGATTTCGCTTCGCTGCACGGCCAGGCACGGTAGCATCTCCTGGACCACCAGCTGCTGCTGCTCGTGATCTTGGCCTCCAGACTCCGCCATCAGCCAGCACACGCCATACGAACTGCAAATGATATGTCAAAGCTTTTGTCCGGATGCAGCTTCGGGTGCACAGCTTGTGCAAACCAGAGGCGTAACTGCCGTGAATGGGTGTTCTCGAACCTCTGCGATCATGTCTTCGAGCCAACACATATCAGAATACGCAACTTGTCGATCATTTTCTGCACCGCATGCGCTGTGCAGCACATTGTGCTGTCGAACAGCTGCTATGGCGAGTTTGAGTGGGGTTGTCATTGTCACAAGTGCAACGGCACCACCGATCAGCGTATTATACATAGTGGGCCTGATACTGGGACTGGTGCACCAAAACAAAAGTGCTATTCGCGACCCTAGCGGTAGGCTGTTTAATTTCTGGCAGTGTGGCACAGTGATGGGTTATTGTACAAAGCTGCTGCCACTTGGAATCATTACGACGGCCTTTACAGCCTCCAATAGGCATAATGTGCGGAATTGAGCAAAATGTGCCTTCGCGTATGCCTCACTCGAGCTGCAGCTTGCTCTTTTGTTGGCTGCTGTGGCAGCTGCGAGCGATAGTCACGATGTGGTTCAGCCAACATCGATGGCGGCATCCAAAAACCAGTGCGAAATTTTTCGACTTATGCTGTTAACAACAAACGGCAGCGCTTCGAGGGCGTAGGGCTGTTTACAGAGAGAATCAGGCCATACAACCGCACAAGTCAGAAGTGGAGTCGGAACTTCACAGCTGTACTTCCGAGTACATAAGGGAGTCAGGAGCAACTCGGAAGAAAAAAACCCTACTCAGAATAAGGTCGGGAATGCGGTGTTCCCCATAGTGAATGCAAGCTGGTCCGCACTTGGACAAAGCAGCAACTGCTGCTAGCTATTGTGCTGTCAGTCATGCCGTACGCAGTACCCGTGGTGGATGACAGCTTGATTCCGGCACGCGGGTGCCACAAAGCACCAGGAGCCTGTTTCACCAGCTCAGCAACATCAGCAGGGTACACCACTGGGAACTGCATACCCCTCGGGAAGCGGCGTAGCCACGCGCCAGCACAAACACATCACTGGAGGTATGGATTTGTGATGGGGTCTGTACAAGCGATGGAACCACTAGACAGCCCATCACAGATGCATACCCACCATCACAGCCCCACCTGCTCAATGAGCCGCCAGCCTCGCTTCAGTCCCGTGTTTTCAAACCATCAAACCGCATCAAACCACTAGAAGTGATTGAGTTCAGCGCAAGTGCATCACAACATCACAGCCCCACCTGCTCAATGAGCCGCCAGCCTCGCTTGAGCCCGGTGTTTTCAAACCTTCAAACCGCATCAAACCACTAGAGATGATTGAGTTCAGCGCACATCCCTACCCAACATCACAGCCGCACCTGCTCAATGAGCCGCCAGCTTGCTTCAGCCCCGTGTTTGAAATTCAGTGAATTGATCACTTGTTCAAGGCCAATCACAAAGCTATACCCAACATCACAGCCGCACCTGCTCAGTGAGCCGCCAGCCGCGCTTCAGCCCCATGTTCTTAAACCATCAAACCGCATAAAACCACGGGAAATGATTGACTTCAGCGCAAAATTATACCCAACATCACAGCCCCACCTGCTCAATGAGCCGCCAGCCGCGCTTGAGCCCCGTGTTTTCAGGCCGCTCCAGCTCGTACTGGATGCTGGCGTTGGCGCCGCCATCGCCTGCTGCTGCACTGAAGGTTGCCGCGTCATGGTACGCCAGGCGCAGAATGACTGGCGCCTGTGCACCAGAGAGAGAGGATCCGGGACAGAGGGTGTGTTGAGCAACGAGGTCAAGAATATTGAACAGTAACTTGCAGGTGGTAAGTGCCTTGCAGCAGGTATAGCAAGGCGCGATGTAAATACAAGATGCAGAAGGCTGAAGGTTGCCGCGTCATGGTACGCCAGGCGCAGAATGACTGGCGCCTGTGCACCAGAGAGAGCAGCGGGGACAGAGGGTGTGTTGAGCAAAGAAGTCAAGAATATTGAACAGTAACTTGCAGGTGGCAAGTGCTTGAATTGCAGAAGGTGTGGCAAGGCGCTATGTAAATACAAGATGCAGAAGGCTGAAGGTTGCCGCGTCATGGTACGCCAAGCGCAGAATGACTGGCGCCTGTGCACCAGAGAGAGCAGCGGGGACAGAGGGTGTGTTGAGCAAAGAAGTCAAGAATATTGAACAGTAGCTTGCAGGTGGCAAGTGCTTTGACTTGAATTGCAGAAGGTATGGCAAGGCGTGATGTAAGTACAAGATGCAGAAGGCTGAAGGTTGCCGCGTTCTGGTACGCCAGGCGCAGGATGACTGGCGCCTGTGCGCCAGAAAGCGGGGACCGAGAGTGTGTTGAGCAAAGGAGGTGAAAATACTGAACAGTAACATGCAGGTGGTCAAGTGCCTGGAGTTTGCAGGATGACTGGCGCCTGCGCCACAGAGAGAGGATCCGGGACAGAGGGTGTGTGGGGGGAGAGAGAGTACAAAGTTTGACTCATATCATGCAGGTAGTCAATTGCCTTGCGTTGGATGGCGTAAGCCTTATGGTATGAAAAACGGCGCGATTTGAGAAGGCATGATGCAGCCGTGCAATGTTAGATGAGCCGGCAATGCGCCATTGCTGCCACAGTAAAGCAGACGCTGTGTTCAAGTTGCTAGACACGGCATCTGATGTGTGGTTTTGCACACCAACGTCGAGGAGACAGATAGTGAAAGGTGGCTATGCATCCTGCTGCTTGTGGGCCAGCCAAGCACATGCGTGAGCATGCAGGCAGTGCAAGCATCAGCTTGCACGCAATCGCATACCTTCGTTTTTGTGACAATCTTGTTTAGTGCAGCAGCGACTGCTGCCTTTGCTGCTGCATCTAGCTGCCTGGGGCCTGGTGCTGCTACTGCAGGGGGAACTGCGGTGCCCAGCTGCTCTGCTGCCAGCAGCGTTGCAAGTGATGCCAGCAGGGCACTGCCAGGTAGCTGCACCAATGCCTGACGCCTGCTGAGAGCACCTGCAGATGATTTTGTGGTTTGGGCACCTGCATGGAATATTGAAGCACATGTCATTGCGACGAGAGCAGCATTGGCAGCAGCAGCAACATCAGTAGCGACAGCGACGCCGCGAGCTCAGGCGATGGGAAGCAAGCTGTCATTGGCAAACAATAACGTACCTGACTGATTTACGACTGCTGCAGTCTTGTACACTGTCTTCTGAGGCCGGACCGGGAGCTTTGCGGGTTGGAAGCAACCGCAACGCCGCAAGCTGCAGCTCTTCAGCATTCCCTGCTGCATGATAGGGACTTTGGTTCTAACTACCAGGTCTGCAGCGATAGGCTTCCAGAAGACTGCGGCCTGTTGTGCGTTGGGACACAGCAAGAGGAGGCCAGCTGTTGCACAAGCAAAGCTTGAAGGCAGATTCTAGTTGCTGCTGAATACGAGCACCAATCAACAACGTCGATCAACGGAAAAGTGAATTGTGGTGATGATGGATGGCACCGTGTACCTCAATGGTAAACAGCTGATCAGCAGCTGAACGGGCGTCAGGTCAGGTCAATGATGACGTGTCATCATCTGTGTCTGTCAGGTCAGGAGCACGCGAAGGCGTGTTGGCTGGAACATTTGTTACTTGTCACTAGGATCATTGCACCTGATCCAACCTCCAAGGCACGTACATAAAGCACCAAAACAAGCCCGTCAAGTCAAGGTGCTTGCGTGCTTTACATGCACATGTTGGCTGCTTCACAAGGTGCTAAGCTTCTGCTTCATTCTGAATCAGACGAAGCTATTCTTTATTGTGAACATTCATGCTACCCTGGCACTGTGATAAGGGCACCCTGGAATTAGCACCCCTTGTGGTACCCATCCCAATGCTGTCGACGTCGATTTCAGCGCTGAACCAGTAGACCTGTGCTCGCAGCAATTTGCCCCGGCTACTAGGTATTAAACTTATGCGTACGCTTGCGTGGGCCGTTCGCCAGCCGTTGATTCAACGGACAACTCTTTCCAAACCCCTACAACACCCGCCCTTGGCACTTCTAAGCGGACGCATGTCTCCTTACCAAGGAACAGACTGCTGAGTAACATTTGTTGTAGCTCAATAAAGAATATCCAGTGCCTGTCATCCAGTGCACAGCAGTTTGGCTTTTGCAGTCTCTGAAAGACCACATCAGCAACATGCACGCTTTGCACACAGCCCCTACGCACATTGCGTTTAAGCAGGCAACAGGAGCAGCAGCATCAAGCCGCAAGGCTCTGGCAGTCGTCGCAAAGGCCTCAAAAGGCTCGTCATCCAAGACTGCATCTAAGCAGGTGTCCTATGGCAAGGTGCGCTGCTTCATCTCTCTGCAGGCTTGGTGGCACCTCATGCACGCGTGCTGGCCAGCAAGTAAACATTTTGCTCCTGGTTCCATCAGCAGATGCAGCCTTGCTGGCTGCAGCCTGGACAGGGCAACAGCTTCAGCAGCAGCAGCAGCAGCAGCAATGGTAGCACGCAGGCTACGTAGCAGCAGCACATGCCTGTCCTTGCAGGCACTGCTACGTAGCAGCAGCACATGCCTGTCCTTGCAGGCACTGCTACGTAGCAGCAGCACATACCTGTCCTTGCAGGCACTGCTACGTAGCAGCAGCACATGCCTGTCCTTGCAGGCCGTCATGCATGGCCGCGTACTGCTGGGGGTAGCAAGCGGTATGTGGTTGCCATGGGTTTTGACTTCAAAAGAATTGCACCTGTTGCTTGCAGGACTGGTACGAGCAAACACGCAACGCTGCCAGACCAGCCAGGACAGTTAGGGAGGAGATTGGTGAGGAGCAGTGCCTTGGCGACTGCTTGCAACTGCTTGCAACTGCTTGCAGGACGTACCTGAGATAGAATGACAAGCAGCTGCGCACAATGTTGTGCTTGATGGTCTTGCAACAGCACTACTATCGCCAGTAGCAGCTGTGCTATGCTTCAAGGCTCTTATCAGCAAGCTTGCCTTCAAGTTGAGGAGTTAGTTGGCGTCAGTCGCAGGGCATTCTGTCGTGTGCGTATTCCAGCTTGAAGCCTCCAAGCTGCCAGCATGAGTGCAGTGTGCAATCAGTCTTCAAGTCACTTGCAAATGCAGTCCTCTAGCATCCAGCAAGCTGACACGCCATTGCTAGTGCAGGACGGACATGCGCCCCATGCTGTGTTAGCGAAAGTGTGCCGAGCAAACATTGACAAGCATTGCACCTGCATTGCTTTTTTTCTCCGCCGCCGCCATTGCTGCTGCTGCTGCTGCTGCTGCTGGTGCGTACAGAGTATCGCAGGGAAGCCAACCGCCTAGCCAACAACGGCAGGGAGCGCAAAGATCTCTACACCGCAAACTGGGATGGCAGTGAATACAAGGGCAGTAAGTTCAACATCCTGACAGTGATTGCGCTGGTGTCTGTGCTGACACCGCTGCTGGGGCTCGTGTTTGCGTACACTACCTTTGGCGTGCTGTGGGGCTGAAGGAGTGAGCAGTGGGGCTCGAGAAAGAGTGAGCGGGCGGCGTGAACAGTGTGATAAGTGTGATGTGGTGTAAAAAGGTGTTTTGTGAGCTAGCTGGTTGGAGGGAAGAGTGGAGCGTACTGTGGAGGCGTGAGTGAGCGCTGACTGGTGATGGGCTGGCCATATACGTATACTTCTTGTAGGACGCATTTTGGACTGTTTGCAGAGAGCAACAGCGACGGCGCCGCATGTTGGATCTTCAGCTGCTGGTGTTACTGAAGTATGATTTGATCTAGTTGTACAGCTTGGTTGTTCCTAGGGCCCCAGCATGTTTGCATGTTGCATGCATGTACATGTTATGCAGCTGCAGCTGTGTACAGCGCTCATGCCGGTGGCACCGCTCAGTTGCAGCGTGGTGCAGTGCAGTGCAGGCAACCTGGATTCAACCAGCAAGATCTGAGTGTTTTGACTGCAGCAGCTATGCAAGGTTGTGTTTGAGTGCAGAGTTGGGATGTGCCGCTGGCAGCACTGTGCTGTCACACAATATTCAATGGGCAAAGCATGCACAGCTCATGCAGCAGCAGCACTGTAGCTGAGCCGTGCATGCACATGTTGCTGCACGGCTACACTGTTGTGGTGTGAGCGCATGTGAGCGCACGTGATGACGCTTTCTCAGCATAGATATACTGAGAAAGTCCCTGCAGTGCGTGCTAGTTGCGGTGGCTCATGAACCCTGGGTTTGGCACTGCATCATGCACAATGATCGCGGCAAATTCATGCCCCCTGACACCACTGCGACAGCACAGCTCTAGCTGTCTGACGCTGCTGGCCAGCCCGTAGTGTTTTGTTTGTTGACCGAGCACATTACGCGCTGCTGGCCGCGTTTGTGCTCAGATGGCAAGCTTTGATTGTAGCAGGTGATCACTGCATTCAATGCTTTGGCAGCACATTTTTGATGCCACTGCAGTGCATGCGCAGTCACATTGCATGATGCGGCGTTGTTTGGCGACTGTACAGTTCCAGGTGAAGTTCTGTGGTGGCAGCAACCTCTGCCTGCCTGCTCTGAGCAGTGGTTGCAGCTGCATCCGCATATGCCGCTGGCAGTGTCCGAAGGATTGCAGGACACCAGATTGGCAGTGTGCGGCGGCCCGTGTACAGCTGCATGAAGGGGTCGTGTGTCTTTGCTTGCTTGCTTGCGTTCCTGCCAGGTCAAGAGTGCTGCTTGTGTGAGTGCTGCTTTTACAGCTATGCTTGGAGGGCACAGACGCTCACCATGACAGGACTGCACAATGCAGAGCCTCTGCCTGGGGTAACCACTCATGATGAGTTGCTGAGAGTCAGGCCAATGATAAATTGCACAGCTGCTGTATTTCAACAGCGATATTCGTGGTCTGAGATCACAATGTGGATCAAAGTGGGGGGTGGGTGAGCTTGCCAACAAGGATCACCCGGTGCTGAGCAAACGTGTAACAGTTACAAGGCACGAGCGCGGAACTTGAAGTCACCAATTGGCAGCGTCGCACATGTTAACTTGTTCTATGTCGCTGAGGTGCTCACACTAGCAACATCGCCGGTACCGGTGCTCTGCTATTTGTGAACACTCGCCTTGCAGGCGGGGGGCTCAAAGGTCAACTTGATCCGACTAGGGGCTGGCGACCAAGATCCGGCCGTATCCGGTTGAACTACGCTCCTTAAATACCTTACATACTGCTGTTTGCTTGCTTGAATGTTCCTGCCAGGTACAGGCCAATGTTGCTGCGTTCCTCACTTTCTCTGCTTTGGTCATTGACATGCTTTGACTGACCGCCTGTCATGTTGTTCTGCCGTTTTTGTTTGAGCGACAATGTGATGAATTGGACATGACGTCGTGTACGAGACGTCCATCATCTTCTGGTGCCTCCTGTCACGACGACGGAACTGACACCAGCCCAAGGACTACAAGACCAGTGGCAGAGGGAGGATCGCTGAGGGCGCCGGCCCAGCCAACTCCTTCTGCTGCTGTGTCTTTTGCTGCCTTCAGGTAATTATTCAGGTATCGCAGAGCTAGCATGCACTCCTGCGTGCTTCACTGGACAGCTGAAGGGTCGGCGCCCCGGAAGCTTTTTGGATCAGTTCGCTTGCTACTTGTGGTGCATCCGGATTCATCAACAGCAACGCTTACCAGTGGTGTGGACAGTTGCGTGTGCATGAGCCTGTAGAATTTGCATGAGCAGTGTCACCAGCGACGTGTGCAAAGGGGGGAGTTTATCTGCTTTACTTGCGTTCATGCGCCTTCAAGTACCGCAACATTCTTTACATGTTCTCATATGTGACCGTCCCGGACGGCTATGATAGTCATAAACAAGCTGGTCTCTGTTCAGCAGCATCGTGCCATGATGGTGCACCCAGTGCCTGACCTGCAGCTGTCATGTTGAACCATAGCAGGTACCACACTCCTTGCCATACCCAGTGTTGCAGCATTGATACCATGTTTCACCACAGAGTGAAATTTCCAACCCCAAAAACACATGTGCTCATGTCAACCATGAGGCTTCACATACAGCATGACAACCTGACAGGCAGTACTTGCAGTACAATGCACTGCAGGCCGCTAGCTAGCCTGCTGGCAGGACTGTGCGATGTACACCCTGGCATGCCCGCACATCATCCGACCCGTCACTACGCCAGGCAGCTGGGTTGCAATTGTCTTGGCCGCGCTGCTCAATTGTTTGATACGGCTATCACAGTGCTGCTGGATATGCTGCTTGCACAACCCATGCGTGTGGCCCACATTTGAAGGCTTCAAGTAGGACCGGGAACAAAGCCAAAGCCTGGGAAGGCGTACAGCAAAGGTAGCACAGCAATTGCTATGCACCGGCAAGATCAAATTCAGGGGGACATGCTGCTGCTGAAGCTCCTCCTGAGCACGTATGCTGCTGCTGCTGCTGCTGCTGCTGTTCCTGCTGCTGCTGCTGTTGCTGCTGCCCATATGCACCGCTGCTAGCAGCGCTCCCTGCTCAGTCAGCTGCACCCATGCGTCTCAGCACCACAATGTGCGTAGCATGCAGCCTGAAGGACAGCACATACATCCCCTGCGCGGTTGCCGATGCCGAAAGGTATGGCTTACAAGGATTGATCATTATTATTATTATTATTACACCCCATCACCTGCTGTGCTGTTTGACATCCACAGCTACATAACCAATCGTGCCTATCTCCTTTGCTATGCTGGGCTATGTGACTTGCGCAACCACCGCCTACTGCCTAGTGCACATGCCTTTGCCACCAATCAACTGCTTGTCTGCTTTGGCTATGCGATAGGCAACTGGTAGATGTGCCTCTGCTCTGCTGTGCTGCTCCGACTGAGCACCGGTGCCTGCTCTGCTACACAGCTGTCACTCTACTGTGTGTGCTGTGCAACAGACGCCTGGTGGATGTGCTTCCGCTCTGCTGTGCTGCTCCAAATACGCAACGGGGCGCCTGCTACACAGCTGTCACCCTGCTTAGGCTGTGCAATAGACGCCTGGTGCACATGCCTTTGCCATCTAACTGTCGTCTACTTTGGCCGTCTACTTTGGCTGTGCAACAGACGCCTGGTAGATGTGCTTGGGGCCCTCATCCTGCAGTAGGTGGTACAGCTTGGAGCGCTTTGCACGCGGCAGCCGCCCCACCACCTTGACGCCCACCAGATCCGGCATGTACAGCGGGAAGTGCTGCACAAAGCCGCCAACGTCAGGGAATACGTTGTACACCTTGAACCAGCTGCGTGGCCCCTTGTTGCTGCGCGCTATGCATACTCCCTTGTACGTGTACTGCTTGTGGTCTGCCTCAGGGACTATTGTAGTGACCTCTAGGATGTCTCCAGAGCGGAAGTCTGGTAGCTCCTTGCCTTGCTGCAGCTGCTGCACCTGCTCCCGCTCTAGTGTCTGTATGAGGTGGCGCGCCCGCTTCTGGTGCGTTTTCCGCTTTATCAATTGGCTGGTGGGAACCCAGGGTGCTGCTAAAGGTTTGTTGCTGGGTCCTGCTGCTGCAGCTGCTGCTGTTGTGGTGAAGCTGCTGCTTAGCCACGGGAGCTGCAGCGTGCTGCTTGCTGCAAAGGTGTCCGTGTGTTCACACAACATCCGGCAGCTCCTAAAGGCGTTGCGCAGCATCGTTGCTCAGTGCCAAATGCTACACCGTCTGGGTGCTACAGCAGCAAGGGCGGGTGCTATGTCTGTGCGGATCCGCTGTGCTGTCTTAGGGCAGCTCAAGCATCGCTGCTGCTTGGTCAAGTAAGTTCAGCTAGCGATCGAACTCAAACGACTGCAGCTGGGCAGAATTCGTCGCAGGCCAGCGATGTGCTACCTGCTGCAGTCTGCTGAATAGTGGTGGAATCAATAAGCTGGTGAAGTAATTGACCAGTTTTGCTTTGTTGTGTTTCGCCCTTCTCCGCATGAGCAGTGATGACCATTCCCTAGCAACCCCGTACTGGCTGACTGTGACAGACCCACCACTAGAACCTCAGTGCACTGTGTGCACAGCTACATCGCATCTTAATCCGACTTCTAACTCTGACCAGCATCCAAGGGATGTTACATCCACACCCATCAAAAGACAAGGCAGCATGTGCCAAAGTGTCGCATATAGACGAACATGCCTGATGATGCGCAGCCTGCGGCATGGGCACAGGCCCAACAGCATGTAGACATGTTGAGTGGGGGTACTCGAGTTGTCAGCAAACTGCTGACATCCAAAGAGGCTGCCTGCGTGACAAGCTGTGTGTGGATGTTGTCAAAACGTGGCCAGCCGTAACACTGCAATTCTGTGTAAAGAATATACTCTGGACATGTCTGGCCAGCAAGACATATGGCGGCGTACTCCTGCAGCTGAAAACAGATCTGAAACAGTCCACACTTTGTGATACTGCGATGAAATGCAGACACACAGGCACGCAGCCAAAAGCTGACTCAGGTTGGTGCGATGGTGCCTGGCATCTCAGAATCCCTCATGTCTCACTGCATGTATGAAATGCCTTCTCAACAAGGGCTGCATGAAACTGCAATCACATGATACTATCAAACGGCACACATCCTTTGAGCACGCAGAAGCCATCATGCACCCGTCTCAGGATCACACCCTAGCCCAAACTGCAATAATATGCGGCTCAACCAACCCGCCAGAGCCCCAAGACATCTGATATCAAGCTAGTACAAGTGGCATGACACAAGTAGTAACAGGCATGGCAGGACCCACAAACAGTGCTTCCAGAGTCACCAGCAGCCAGACAGCACGACGAAAGCAGCAGCATGATGCGCCAACTGGTGCTGTACAACAGGCCACCCCTGGACTGTTTAGTGTACACACACCAGCTCACGCCAGAGCCCCAACACATCTGACGTCAAGCTAGTACAAAGGACATGACACAAGTTGTCAGCCTGAGCAGCATGCATGCAGGTGTGCAGAGCGCCAACCAGATGTTACACATGCTCTATCTGTCATATCGCCAGGTAACAACTGCAGGTTACGGAGCTCGCAGGCGAGCGCAGCACGCAGACCTTACACCAGACATGCACCTTCCACCTGAACCGTAAACCCCTGACACACACCAGAGGCACGCCCTTCGCAGCCTCTACACACAGCCTGAAAGCAGCGCGGCAGCGATGCGACATGATGCTATGTATGCCGCATGATGTCAGCAGCAGTGCTCCAACTGAGCAAAGCACGCTGGCAACACACGCCTATCCCCAAAGCCAGCCTCAGCAGTGTTTCCAGACAGCAGTGCTCCCAGAGACAGTCAGCTAGATTGCTTTAGCACACATTGCAGACTCAGCACACATATGATGTCGATTGCAGCTGCATTTGACAACATCAGCAGCAGGACCCTGCCTCAACACCAGCAGCTGGATCACAGGTAGATGTATCACCTCAGACAGCATACTGCAACCCATCCCAGGACACCCTTATCCCTGCTACATACGAAACATACATACGGCACATATTGTATCCTGGATCACCTGCTGACACGCGCGCCCCACTTACATGCAGGCTGCGGCAAATGCACAGGCAGTGACTGCATGCATGGCGGCTGTTAGGCGCCACACAGCTTTGGCAGTGCTACCCGTCATAACTGAACTGACATAACTTACTCCACACATACCCTGTCTATGAGTCATAGACCAACCGCCTTCTCCCAGTTATCTGACGTGAGGTATTGTACTGTTCCAACACTGCGGCTGTAATGAGCCCAGTGCTTTTCTCACAGCAGGCGCAGCACTTTAACGCCCCTGTGGCACACACACCGTCTTGCCTCCAGTAGCTACAGACTGTCACATTGCCAAGCTGGTACGCCACACGTCAAGCATATGGAGCAACAGCCTTTGCCATACCCGGCCACATTCCTGGCTCAGCCTTGCAGCCTAGCACGTGCAACCGGTGGCCGCAAACACCCATAGCTGCAAACTGCAGGGTTGCATGTGCGCATGACACAGCCCACGTCGCACACAACCGCTGAAATGTAGTCCATCGCTAATAAAAAGCCAGTGATACCTGTTTGCTGAGAACGCCATTCAGAGTTGGCTGCACACCAGGAAGCAAGTGGTCAGACAAACTAGTGGTGCACGGCACAATTGACCCCATCTTTGTTGACGTTAAAAAGGCTGAACATCAAACATGAAATATCAAACGTAGCATGCTGTGTGGTGCGCTGCACAGTGGGGGTGCAGCAAATCTGCTGTTACACGATGACACAACTGCAGGCCTGCCAGCCCACAAACATGCATGCACATCACTGTGACGACCAACAACACATGATGCTACGGTAGCCGCCTTGTGCGCGCGACACAAGAGGCGAACCCGTAGAACAAGCTGTCATACATACCAGAGCCCTGGCTGATGAAAGGGGCTGTGCCTGTGACACATTGATACTGTATACACAACTGAACTGCTACCACCAACACACCTGACACCTGATGATCAACACAAAACGAGCCCGTGCATACAGACACCAAAAGTCACAGGCACTTTCAACCATCAACCAGACCGTGCATACTACGAATACACGCATGATGCAGCACGCCACCCAACATGCATGACTCCAAAGCAGTGGCATACTGTGCAGCAGGTACTAGCCCAGCACAGCGCCCAAACAGCATAACAGGTGTACACAGAACGCACTTGGGTGCTTGTAGGTTTCTGCAAAAGGACCCCGTGAACCAACACACTGGCACAGCAACAGTTTGGCTAGGGCCAGACTCAGCCTCACATACGACTAAAAAACAACGATGCACACATGCCTGACCACCCTGGCAACACACTGTTTTGCAAGCAATGCACTGCCATCAGCACAACAGCATACAACGGAGACCTGGTTGATGTGTTCGACCTGTCATATAGAATGCATCAAGTACTTCTGGGCCCACCCCATGCCTATATGCAGAGCGTTGGCAAATGGGCGGCCCATCAGCCAAACGGTGCGCTGCCAAGCACCAGCTAAACAGCACAGATAGCCAACCACACTACGCTGCAGGGAAGCAACACAGAAACAGAAATACGATCCAGCAAACCAGCCGTTCAACAAAGGGCACGACGGCACAATCTCCATATCTCAGCACACATGCTGCGTGTAGGTGCACAGGGCGAGGCTGCCATTGCTGCCCCTTGCTGCTACACTGCCCCTCTCATCAGAACAAAGACCCGCAGGCCGTGTCATCGCAGCAAAAACAGCATCACCTGTTCAACAGGCGCACAAATGAGGTCATCATGGCCAGCAGAAAAAAATGTGGCTGCCTCGTTTATCCAGGTCATCACAAGCAGGCTACGCCAAAACAGAGACAGGCACAAGTCGCAGCACTGCACAGCGCAGTACTGGATCTTGTGCAGTTAGTCACAGCCTGGTAGGCAGTGCTCTCCTCTCAACCGTATCACAGCGGGTACACGACTGCTACACAGTTGATCTAGCAATGAGCAGCAGCCATAACCAATGCACTATTCTCTGGTAGGACCGATGACCATCAGGCTCTCTCACCATAACGTGTCGCAACCAGATGGACTGCTAACGACATAGCTGCAGCACAACACAAGCAGCCTCATCATGCAACCACGATACCTGTAATCTACTTGTCAGGCACACATCCTAAGCTGCATGTCATGTGGAAGCAAACGCAGCTGCGCTTGATGCCGGTGGCTGTATAGATGCCAGCTGATGCTAAGGATCCAAACACAAAGAAAGCTGGCAGGAACGTCAAGCAATTGCCTCAACATGGATGCAGCTGCATGCAAGTTGCAAGCGTGACGCGCACCGCTGCTGCTTGACAAGCAGACTGCAGGACAGTCACCAGCTGACAATTGCAGTTGAGTTAGCCAGCACACAGTACACCAGCCAAAGCATGCCGTCAAAGCACTCTGCTGAAAGTGCTTTCAGATATCTGCACTGTGCTACGAGCATTAAGTCAAACCGATGCTGCCAGCAATAGCTGGCATAACCGACAGCCAGCCATTGCGTCAAGCACAGCAGCAACGTTCTGCAGCTGCAGAACCGCCCCTAAGTAAAGGTGGAGGCAGCGTGCTGCTGTTTTGACGTCGGCTGCCCTGCCTGCCTACTCACTGAGGCTGTCTGAACTGAACAAGCACGTGCTCAGCTGTAGGTAGCTACGCATTGCTAGCCTGCTATGCACCACACCCCAGTCCTGCACAGCAATTACTGTGCAGAGGGTGTGGGCAGCGATCAGCACACTGACATGGCATGCGCACCCACAGCCAACAAACGGCGCGCCGCTCGCAATATCCTAAACATAGTCCTGAGCGATGCTGGTGCGTGTAGCCTGGCAAACACCCCGCAGCCTCAGGCTTCAACGCACCAAGTGTACCGGATGCACCAATTGTCTCTCCCGTCTGCTGGTGCGTGGCCAGCGTTCCCTCGCACGCCCTGAACCACAAGAGATGCCTCTGTAAGTGAATCCAGCAAAACCACTAGCAGCCAGCGGCAGCCGCGTCCTCAGGCGTGTCAACACTTCACAGCGTCTGCAGCAATTGCTGGGGCACACACAGCTGAGGTGAAACAAGCCGTCGACCACACAATGCCACGCCATGCGGCATGATTGGTGAGCGCATTGACAGCGCTACCAGCATAGTGCGACGCAGTGCTGCTACGGTTCAAATACAGAACTAACAGAGTCCACATAGGCCCCTGTGTGATTGGTCATGTAAGCCCAAAACACCAAGGTAGAAGGCCCGGTCGTCAATCCATAACACCAGCAACCTTCATAGCTGTCAACTGACAGCCACTAAAACCCCCCAGCCCTCTACTCAGTGGCTGCGCATACCCCAATTCAAACAGACCAGCACAGCGCCACAGAAACCAGGCCTCAAGCACCCGTTGCTCAGCGCCCTCAGCCAGGCCATCTCCTGGCAGACTATGCAGTAAAAGAGCCTCCCGCCTGACACCAACATGATGAAATATGCCCCAATGAACTGACCCAGGTAGCAAAATCTGTGCAGCATCAAGCACCGGCTGTGCAGCCCAGCCCAGCAGTTGCTGCGAGCTGGATGCCACCAGCACACCAGCTGCCATTGATGACTGCTGCTACTACGGCCCAACAATAGTTGGGCAAACAACACGGCTGCAACCCTTTGCAGGACAGCACAGCACAGGTTGCACACCCACAACCAGGCAGCTGCAGCAAGCAGCGAATACAAGGGATCCACTCCTGGAGGTTGAGCTTCACTAGCAGCTGCAGCTTCAGCTGCATGCTGTCTTTCCATGCATCAATGATAACAGGCTGGTGCTGTCAGGACCCAGAAGCAGGTGCCTGGCACGCACGTCAGCCCCTAACTGGCTGGGGCATCAGCACCCAGCTACTTGTCAGAGGCAACTGCTGCATGCAACCAAAGCGCATGCAATGCCTTGAACTGCAGCCACCATACTGCTCCACACCCCAATACGATTGAGATACCGGCTCTGCACAGCACACAGTTCGTGCAAAGCTCACCATCCCCAACAGCCATATGGGTATGCCACGGCTCCTGCAGCCACTTTCCTGCAAGGGTCCACATGGCTTACTGACCAGCCAAAGGATGCGTTATATACTTCTATCGCAACAAAAAGGTGGTAGTCTCTCTAGCGACATGGTGGTAGTTAGGTGGGTAAGAGTCTATGACATAAATCATACTAGCAACATTGTGCAGACATAGCAGCAGCGCACATAGCACATGCGTCAGCACAAAGCTGCGTGCACAAGTCCCTCTCTAGCTCTTGTGCAGAGCTAATGCATGCAGCAGCGCTGCCACCGCTGCTCTACGCATGGCTTTCACACACCCTCAAACAGTCCCAGCAGTGTTGGGCAAGCCCTCAGCAGTAGCCAAGCAGCCATACATCCCCAGAACTGTCATGCGCAAGCGTACACCCTCCAAGGCCGCCTGGACGAGCATAGTACACCGTGCGTATGATATGCCCACAGCACAACACGTGGTCACACCGTACAGCAACTGCCTGCAGCTCCAGATGCTGCCCTAGTGTACCGCACACACGCACACATCAACTTGCACTCCTAGATCAACATTCAATACTGCATGCATGCTGCAACACGCACGCACTTCACACCGGTATCCCCTCATGTTGTAGCAGCTTGTGAAGCAGGGCCGCGTCATCTGAGTCAACAAGCTCCAGCACTGCTGCAAGCGCTGGTCAAGTCAGAACTGTGCTTCGTACTGGCTACAGCTGCACGTCTAGCATGCCCCTACCAGCTGCTCAGCTTGCCAGGCTCAGCCGCGATGCACGCCTTGCGCCCCTGAACAGTGGCTGTGTTCCAGGCGTACAATGGTTGTAAGGGCTGCTGGTGAGCATGCCAGCGCCCTGCTGGCCTGGTGTTGGTGTGGGCAGCTGCTGTTGGTCAACCAGACTCTGCCAATGTGCCAGCACAGCCTGCGCGCTCTCCTGCTGCTCCGGCGTACCAGGCACCAGCTGACAAGCGTTGCTAGCTGTTTGTGTTGCATCCTTTTCGCGAGACAGCGCGTAGTCAGCTGAGTCAAAGAAGGTGCGTGCCTGCAGCGGATGCAACAGAAATAGTTGTTGCAGGCGCGATGGACACGTACTCGACCTGGCAATACCTGAAGCTGCTTACATCTCATCGCATGAAATAAAGAGTACTTGCAAAGCAGCTGCTGTTCAGGTGCTCACATTTGCTGCTGCCCGGTGAGCAAGAGGCTTCTTCTTGGCAAGGCCTCCAAAAGCACCGATCGACACAGATGGCGTGCTCTTGGCCATCTGCGATCCATATATAGAGTTGAGTTATCGCCTGGACGACTGGTAGCGCAACATCGGCCACCTTCAGGTGCACCACCCACCTCTGGAGCGCCCACGTTCGGCTGCTGGCTGGTCAGCAGCACACAGTTAACTGGTTGGGCAGCCATGCATGCAGTAGTCATCTTCACAGAGGCTGGCGACGGTGCGATGCTGGAGCTGAGGTGGTTGGCTATCAGCTGCTTGTTTTGACGATTCTAAAGCTTCCCTCTAAAATTGCTTCAGCAAGAAAAACTTATTAGTTGAAAGGGGACCTCGGGCGCTGCTGCGTGTGTATGTTGCAGGCTGATCAAAGCGTTCAAACCAGTCGCTGAACCACTAGGAGGGAGAACCATCTCGAATCATCCTGTCCGCGCCAAAACAAGTAAGAAACCGACACCTAATGCTGAACCTTCCGACTGATTATACCTTCCCATGCTGCAGCATAATCAATCTTCGCATTCTCCTACAGCTTCTCCAGCTGACTGAGTCAGCAGGCAGTACAAGTACTTGCCACATGGCAGGACAGCAGCAGCCGCGAGAACAGCATCGGGTGTCCCCTGGTTATTTTCAAGAAGACCCGACAGCAGTGCGGACTTCTGTAGCACCAGCGCATACGGATCCAGCATTTTCTAGCACCCTTGATCAGGCTGTTTCTACTGCACACTGTCGCATTCAATCACCAACCCCACTTCCGCCTGGTGTGCAGGATGTCACTCAGCAGGCATTTTTGCAGCATTCCAGTGCCAACCAATGTGCTGTGCACAGCAGCACCTGCTCACCACCAGCATGTATGCAGTGCTTACACATATAGACCAGATCTAGTAGATCTAGTAGATCCGATCTGCTGAATCATTCAGTGATGAGGGGCCTCATCACCGTGGATGCGGACACGACACCGGAACAGCGCCGTTTTCGTTTAGAACTGTCATGATGACAAGCTCAAAACCAATGAGCCCCCATCTGTGGAGCTCTCTAGCAGAACCCCAGCACAACCACCCATGACACGTTGGCACGTGTGGCAACAGCTGCCGTTGTTGCCAGCCCCAGCCTTTGCGTTGTTGCCAACCCCGGCACCTTGAAGCCTTCTCAAACAAGGTGCGACATGCTGCAGTGCTGTCTCCACTGCAGCTGCTGCAGTACAGCACTACAGGAAAGCACCACCACAGCAGTACAACACTCTTGACAGTGTCAATATGCATGGCTGCAGACCAACCACTGAAGCAGACACAGCAATTGCCCATTGCAACACTCAACTGCAGATCTGCTGACAAAGCTATTGTACACAGATGTGGCTGGGCACAGCACAGCGCTGCATGCATGCACATAGTACACAGATGTGTTGTACAACACCAGCTGTATGTCGCACTGCCGGGCAATGGCACAAAAATTTCCTGCCAGTCCCCACCCATACCATGCCACGACTGCAGACCACCAACACCCAAACGCATGGCCATAAAACAGGTCTACAAAGCAATGCCACTTACTAAGTGGCACTTGTGCTAGCCCTCAGTCAAGGCTTCAATATAACCACACAACTCACAGCAGTCCAGTGCCCTATCCCAGCCTGCTCTTGCTCATCTTTGCATGATCACTGGCGCTGCTGCTGGTGGGAAGCTTGTCATGCCCCTCTGCCTGCTGCTCTTGCTTCAGCTGAGCCATCACTCCCACAAGCCGCCTGCGGCCAGCAGTACCACCACCACCAGCAGCAGCAGCAGCAGCTGCAGCAGCTTGTGCAGCTGGAGATGCAGCACTAGCACCCTTCAGGGCAGTGCTTGTAGCGCTCCCACCCGGTGGGCGAGAGCCGATCATCCAGTGCTGCGGCGGCACTTCAGGCTGCTGCTGCTGCTGGAAATATGGCACGTCCTTCGCTGCCTCATCAGCTGCTGCTGTGCCCTTACCCGCAGGTCCCAGCAGCTGCTGCACTGAGCTGCTCTGCTGCTGCGCCCGCTGCAGCATCTGCAGCACAGATGCCGCAGCATCTAGGCCAGCTAGCTCTTTAGATAAGTGCTTGCCTCCTGCAACCGCTTCACCCTGCTGCACGCCACCTGCAGAATATTCAGCACTCCCAGCAAGATGCTGCTGCTGGAGCAGAGCCTCACGCTGCTGCTCATCTGCTTCATACTTGGTGACAGGCTCTGCTGCCGCTGCTGCTGCTGCTGCTGCTGAGCCTGTGTCTTTGAGCTGTGTCACATCGTCACTGTAACGCTGCTCCCCTTCTGCACCCGCAGGTGCATCAGCAACAGCTGCAGCTGCCTTCAGCATGTGTGCAGCTGCTGCATCTTCTTCTCCTGCTGCAGCAGAGGCAGCAGCAGCAGTTGAACCCCCAGCACGCACTTGCTCTACACCTGCTGCTATAGGTGCTGCTGTCCGCTCTGTACTCTCCCCAGTGACGACCCTGCCTGCCATCACACGTGCTGCAGCAGCAGCAGTGTCGCTAGCAGCTGCACCAGCAGATCACAGTGGTGCTGCTGCTGCTGCTGCTGTGGTGCCTGCTGGCATGCCCACATGCTCCGAGTCAAACAGAGACGGCTCCGGGCTTGAGCTGCTACCGCTACTCCAGCTTGCGAGGCTGTCTGCATCGCTGCTGCTGCTGCCACTCGACCAGCTGGTGGTGTCACTCTCAAGCATATCTGCATCATCATTACCACCACCAACTGCTAGCACGTCCTGATGCCCAGCATCAAAAGCAGGTGCCACAACAGCAGCAGGCACTGCTGCTGCTGCTGCTGGCGGCACCTGTGCACCATCAAATAACCCTGGCTCATGCACTGGGTCTAACCCTGCAGCGAATGGTGTCTCCTCCTCCTCCTCTGCTGCTGCTGCTGCTGTTGCTGCTGCTGGTGGATGTCCAGCTGCATCACCTGGGACATCATCATGATCACGTGACACTGGTGCTGGCATAGCAGTTGAATGCGGCAGGAACGTCACGCCATCATGCTGCACTGCCTCAGGAGCCTCATGCAGCTGCTCGACGATAGCTGCATTGCCCGCGCTGCTGTTTTCAACAAAGACAATGTTGCTGCTGCCTGCAGCCTGACCTGCCTGGGCAACATCTTTCTCATCATCCAACTCTGCAACGTCCCCAACATCTTCCCAACTACCAAAGCTCGCACCTGCACTACCACTGCTGCTGCTGCTACGACCCAGGCCCATCAGCTGCTGCTGCTGCTGCTCCTTTTCAGCAGCAGCAGCAGCAGGGGCTGGATTGGCAGCAACAGCTGGTGCTGGCGCTGCTGCAGACTCCCCAGCCAGCAGCTCACCATGCACAGCCTTGTCAGCCAGTGCCAACTTCTCTAGTGCTGCTGCTACTGCCGGTTGTGGGGATGCAGGTGCTGGGCTGGCACCTGCTGTTGCCTCTGCCTCTTCCTCTTCTGCCACAGCATTAGCCTCAACTGTTTGCTGTGCTGCTGCTGCTACTGCAAGCTGTGGGGCTGCTGGTGCTGGTGTGGCACATGCTGCTGCTTCTTCTGCCACATCATCAGGTGCAGCGGGAGCAGCATCTTGCTGTGCTGCTGCTGCTGCTGATACTACAGGCTGTGGAGCTGCTGGTGCTGAAGTGGCACCTGCTGCCTCTTCTGCCACATCAACACGTGCTGCGGATGGTGGTGCAGTAACAGTGCTGGCAGCTGATCCCTCTGTGCTGCTCACATCGCCCACCCTGCTATACCGTGTGCTCCTGCTGCTGTTGCTGCTGCCACCGTCACTGGCAGCATCAGCAGCAGCAGCCGCATCTAACCGTGCTAACCCCTCAGCCGCAGCAGCAGCCAGCTCCCTCATCAACTGTCCTGCAGCTGCTGCTGCTAACCCTGCCCACAGTGGCAGCACCTGCATTAGCTGACTCAGCCAGTTCGGCCCTTGCTCAAGCAGCAGCAGCGCGAGGCCACTTGCCCAGATCACCGCCTGCGCACACAGCAGCTCAGCTGATGTTGCAGTGCGGGATGCAGCGCTGCGTGCCTGGCGCAGCAGCTGCTGTGGCCTGCTGCTGCTGCTGCTGAAGATTCCTGTAGAGGTGTAGCTGCTTCCAGGCTGCTGCACAGTGGAAGATGCCGGCTGCTGTGCAGCTGGGTGTCGTTGTTGTGTTACTGCCGCTGCCCTTTCTGGAGCAGCAGCTGCAGCCGCTGAGGATGTTGCTGCTGCTGCTGCTGCTGCTGGTGCTGGACTAGCGGAATGTTTGTCTGCTAGCACATCTGCGGCTGGTGCAGTGTGCAGCCCACCTGCTGCTGCTACGAGAGGAGGGCTGTCAGCTGAATCCGCAACCTGCGGCTTTGTGGTTGATGCTGCCAGTGCTGATGACGCAGGAGGCACTGCATCGCTGAAACGCTGCACTGCTGCTGCTGCTTCTAGCCCTGTGGGGTGTGGCGTTGCAGCGAAGTGTGCTGTCCCTGTTCCTGCATTGAAAGATGCAGGTTCCATGGCTGCTGCTGCTGCATGCGGTGAAGCTGCTCCTGCCGTTCCTGCTGCTGCACGTGGCGACGCTGCACATGCTGCATCCACACTGGGCGTACCCTGAAACACCGTATATGTCGCCGCAGCACGTGGCGATGCCTGAAACGCTGCATAAGCTAACGCTGCACGTGGAGACACTGTAGGAGAGTGCGGTCCTTTGGGGCTGATTGGGGATAGTCGTTTGAGCTTTGCATTGCGCAGCAGCTCATGGCCAGCTTGGAAGCCTGAGCTGATACCTGCATTGCCAGCGCTGCTGCTGCTGCTGCTCACGCTGCTGCCTGCGTTGCTGCTGCTAGAGATGTTGGATGCGCTATCTTTCCTGTCAGCCAAGCCTGTGCTTGCAGGTATGTGACTGGCATCACCACCCACAGCAGCAGCAGCAGCGGCAGCTGCGCCTGCAATGTTGTTGGCATCACCGTCAGCACCTCCAGCAGTAGCAGGCGTATCAATGCCAGGTGTAGCCGAAGGGCTAGCACCACTCTCACTACTGTCTATGGGCTGTGTGGCTGCTAGACTGGAGCTCTCTTGCAAGCTGCTCTGTGCAGGCAGTGCTACGGCTGCCTCTGCAGCTTGTGCTGCTGTCTGTGACACTGCTGGCACTGCATTGTGCCCGCCACTTTGACCAATCAGCTCAAGCCTTGGTGGTGCTGCTGCTGCTTTTGCAGCAGCACCTGCCGTCTGAGGCATCATCGCAGGTGCACCAGAAGAAGTGCCTGCTGCACCACTGGCAGCCAGGTGGCTTGCCGGCAGGCCTGCAGCATCTGATGACGCTGTGCGCAGTGCTGCTGTTGGCTCTGCTTCAACCACCGGCACACCATGCGTATGTGTGATAGTGCCTGCAGTTACATCTGGCTCTGACACTGTCTCTGCGCCAGCGTCCCTGCTACTGTCTTGATCCCGCTGCACGGATGCTGGCACATCTAATTCAGGCCTGAATGTGGCCACACTTACAGCTGCCGCAAGGTCCCCATCAGCTGGAGCTAGCAGCTGCTGCTGCTGCTCCTTGTGCTGCACAGGATCTGCAGCAAATGCGGCTGCAGGTACATCTGCCAGAACCTCGTCATCTGCTGCCTCATCTGCTGCCTCGTCAGCAAAGCGCACTTTGGGACGCCGTGCTGCTGCTGCTGCTGCTTGGCTGCCTGCAGGAGCATCCAGGGGCGCGGCCTTGCTGGAGGCGTGTGTGCTGCTGTCTGCTGGTGTAGGAGCTTCAGGAACTGCAGTGAGATGGCTGGCTGGGTGAACAGCTTGATGTTGGAAGCCCTGCAAGAACCACATGCAGCAGTCCGCCGCAACATCGTGTTGGACATTACCAATGCAGGAATGTGCATTGGGTAGCTGCGGCTAGGCTGCACTGCAGGCTGTGTTTCCGTGGTGATGGTCTGTACAAGCAGTGCAAAGCTGGTGCCTACTCACCAACGCAACAGCAACCAACTTCAGGCACGCCAAACGTTGCAGCCTGATGTGTACTTACGAACGTCTGAACAATCAGAGTATCCATGCTTTTGCTCTGATTGTTGTTGTAGCGTCTTTGGCGCCTCAGCAGGCTACTAGCCTGCCTACAGTACTAGTGCCCGTGCCAGGCTATGCAACATCACACTGTGACAGTGCTGACAAAGGTATCCCGTCTACTAGACTTGCTGATGCGCTTTCAACGTACTTGTTGTGTGATGGTGCTCCTCTCAGGCGCATGCACTTCACCACCTGCACTGAAATGCACTGGTTCAGTGTGGGGAAGCAACAGTGTAGCAGGCAGGACTGCTGCTGACGTGCACTTGTGCACTGAGCATAGGACAGCGCCCAGAACAGCATCGGATTGGCCCGCGTGACCATCAGATAGCGATCTCAACGCTATGCTTCAGCAAGACGCGTCAGATACGGAGCACCGCATGGAGCTCACCGCCATCACCGAAACAGCGGAAGCAGGTCAACAGCCCCATCGATCGCTAGAGCTACGGCTGCAGGCTTTTCAAATGCGCTTTGGTTGAGTAGCAGGTACCAGCAATACGAGAACAAGAGTCCAGCGTTCGGCTTTGAATTGGCTGGTTCGCGCCTACAACACCGATCAAAAATCCCGGTGCGATCGCGTAGACGCATGTCCCACATTACATTCTGGGCCAACGAGAAGCCCAATGAGCAGGGCTCTTGGCAGGTGAGGTTGGATTGCGTCAGACCCCACCTCCCGTTGACCTCCGTCCAAGGGTCAAAGTAGGTGACGTACCACAGCAATGTTACAACGAATCACCATCTTGACCGCAAACAACCAACGCCACCGCCACCGTACAGCCCCAGCTGGGCGCCTCAGACGGCTGTAGCAGGTGGTGGTGCTGCTGGTGCTGCTCCTGAGACTGCCTGCAGCTCTGCTAGCAGCCCGCTCCATGCGCGCACCCCCTCAGAAGCCATGGATGCCTGCAGGACAGGAACGGCATGCAGCAACTGTCTGAACTAGAAGAAGAGAGCAAGATTTACGCAACTGTAGCCAGTCATACGGCAATATTGCTTTTCAACCTGCAGGACAAGATAATGCAATACGCGCACCATACGTTTGCTGAGGATGTGCAGCAGCACAATCATGTCGTATGCAAGCATACATTCACCGCACACCAGCATGTGAGGCCCGTGAAAGCATATTGCCATCCAACACGCGACAGCTATGCATAGCATGTGCCACCCACAACCAGCCCCAAAACTTCCAAGCAAACCAAGGCTATGTCAACTCCCACGTTTGACTCTACTTCCCCACCCACCTGTGCCAGCGCAAAGTCCCTCAGCAGTGCTGCCATGTCTGCTGCGCGCTCCTTCTGCCACCTGTTGAGCTCCTCAGTCATGGTGGCCACCAGCTCCTCATATGCAATCTTGCTGCTGCGCAGCCGCTCCTCAGCCTCCGTCACCTGCATGGGCGACAAACATCATCATCTATTAGCTACATGCAAATGCTTCAGTCATGGTGGCTACCAGCTCCTCGTAGGCAATCTTGCTGCTGCGCAGGCGCTCCTCTGCCTCCGTCACCTGTGCCGCAGCATAAGCTATCTGTTAGCTACATATACAAGCCCCATGATGGTGGCTACCAGCTCCTCATAGGCAATCTTGCTGCTGCGCAGGCGCTCCTCAGCCTCAGTCACCTGCATGGGCGACAAACATCATCATCTATCTGCAAGTAACATACTAGTAGCTTCAGTCATGGTGGCCACCAGCTCCTCATAGGCAATCTTGCTGCTGCGCAGGCGCTCCTCCGCCTCTGTCACCTGCATGTGACGCAGCAAAATCAATCTGTTAGCTACCTGTTGGCTGGATACAAAAGCTTCAAAATAGTGGCCACCAGCTCTTCATACGCAATCTTGCTGCTGCGCAGGCGCTCCTCAGCCTCCGTCACCTGCATGTGCCGCAGCCGTATTTATCTGTCAGCTCAGGTTAGCTAAACATATAAGCTTCATGATAGTGGCCACCAGCTCCTCGTAGGCAATCTTCCAGCTGCGCAGGCGCTCCTCAGCCTCCGTCACCTGCATGGGCGACACACGTGTTACTTATCAGTTAGAACATACTTTGTAGCTTGAGCCATGGTGGCTACCAGCAATCTTGCTGCTGCGCAGGCGCTGCTCTGCCTCCGCCACCTGCATGTGCCGCAGCGTTGTTTATCTGTTAGCGTCAAGTAAAAGCTTCATAAAGGTTGCCACCAGCTCTTCATATACAACATTGCTGCTGCGCAGGCACTGCTCTGCCTCCGTCACCTGCATGTGCGACACACATGTGTCTATGTTTTAGTAACAGTGCTACATGCGCTGGTGTTTAAGGGAAGCAGCCAACCCTTTTCATACCACCTTTCAGCAGAAGACATGGACATGTCATTCAAGTTCGTCTGCATAGGCGCCTAGATGCTGCCGAAATGACTTTGGAAACTACCAGCCCCGACGCAACGTACGTCGATACGTTTGTGCAGCTCACCTCGCGCTCTGCCTCTGTCAGCTTGTCTTGTGGGCTGCCGGGTGTCCCCCGCAGCTTGGCCCAGCGCACCTGCAACAAACACGACATCAGCAGCAGCAGCAGCAGCAGCAGCAGGCAGCAGAACATGGACAGCAATACACCACACAAGAGCCAAGGCACGCAGCCACGGGAGCAGATGCAAAAGAGCAAACATCAAGCTGAAACAATGCATGCTGCTCCAGCGCCAAGAATGCCACCAAACCAGGGCACCACTTGCCGTAGAGTCTGCCCTGCATTGGTCACTGAATGTACAGCGTTGTACACATGTACACACATGTCTGAGGGAGGCACAGGCAGCATGCAGGTTTGAATGCTGAGCATGTGTATGCCAGCAGCAGCAGCAGCAGCCTCTTCACCTTCTTTGCATCCACGTCATGCTTGGAGGCCATGTGCGTTGCCAGAGCCAACGCCCGGTCATTGCACACCGCAGTGACAGCGCGCACGCTGCGCACCTGCAACAAGGAACCACGGCAGCCAGCAGCAGCAGCAGCAGGATATGGCAGTGCAAGCTGACTCTCATGTTCTATTCACAGTGGCTGCGGCGGTCATACAACATTATATCTACACTGCCCCCAGCACCTGACCACATGCCATTCATAGTACTGGCACACATCGTGCACAGCTATCTCATCGTGTGCCAAACACAAGTCGCACGCCACGCAACACTGTGTGTCATCCTCATTCACCAAAGCCGCACGCTACTCTGTGTCAACATCAGCTCACCGACTCTTTCAGCGGCGCCTCAAAGCGTGCTGCCCTCAACCCAGCATACTGCCCCTCCCTCCACCCATCAAGTACAGAGTCTGACTGCACAAGAGAAGCTGCACGCACACACCAAGTCACCTGCCAGCGCAACATGTGCCGTCTGTGCCTGTGCCAACGCACCAAATCTTTCAGTGGCGCCTTCAAGCGTGCAGCAGAGCAGGTCAGTGCACTTGAAGGCATTCATAGCTGACTGTCGTATGACATTAGCTTACCAACAACATCAACTCACCGACTCTTTCAGCGGCGCCTCAAAGCGTGCAGCCAGCGCCTCGCAGCCTTTGCGGCGTGCCGCCACCAGCTCAGCAGAGCGTGCGCTCATCTGGCTGAACGCCTCGCTCACGTTGCCCTCCTCAAGGCGGCCCAGCCGCTCTAGAGCCTGTTGAGCAAAACCAAAGAACAGCAGCATGAGCCAGCAGCAGCAGCAGCAGCAGGAGGACAAGTATGGTAAGCTGAGCGGCCACACATCTGGCTGAACGCCTCGCTCACGTTGCCCTCCTCAAGACCGTCCAGCCGCTCTAGAGCCTGTTGATTGAAGGACAGGAGCATGCAGCAGCAGCAGCAGCAGCAGCAGCAGGACAAGTATGCTGAGCTGAGTGTGCGCGCATCTGGCTGAACGCCTCGCTCACGTTGCCCTCCTCAAGGCGGCCCAGCCGCTCTAAAGCCTGGTGATCAAAGAACAGCAGCAGCAGCAGCAGCAGCAGCAGCACAAGTATGCTGAGCTGAGCGGCCACTCAGCTGGCTGAACGCCTCGCTCACGTTGCCCTCCTCAAGGCGGCCCAGCCGCTCTAAAGCCTGGTGATCAAAGAACAGCAGCAGCAGCAGCAGGAGGACAAGTATGGTAAGCTGAGCGGCCACTCAGCTGGCTGAACGCCTCGCTCACGTTGCCCTCCTCAAGGCGACCCAGCCGCTCTAGAGCCTGTTGATTGAAGGACAGGAGCAGGCGGCAGCAGCAGCCGCAGCAGCAGGACAAGTATGCTGAGCAGAGCACGCGCTCATCTGGCTGAACGCCTCGCTCATATTGCTATCTTCAAACCGGCCCAGCCGCTCTAGAGCCTTTTGTTGGAATAACCGAAGCATGACAGCAGCAGCAGCAGCACGGGGACAAGTATGCTATCCTGAACAAGCACTCATCTGGCTGAATGCCTTGTGACATTGCCCTGTTCTAAGCAACCGCTGCAGAGCCGCTGTCGTTACACAGTCCACAGCACAGGTGCAAGTCAGCAATGTCGAACAACGATCACATGTAGGCCGCACGCACCTGCCCAAACTCGGCGTTAGCTGAATGCCTGGCCGACATCGCCCTGTTTCGCAGCAACTGCTTCAAAGCCTTCCCACTGTCCACAACACAGGTACAAGGTCCAAACACCGATACATCAACAACAAACATGTAGGCCGCACGCACCTGCCCAAACTCTAGCGTTGCCTCCCCCAGCTCCACCTCCTTTGCTGTGAGGCGTGAGGCCTGCCTGTGCGCCTCCGACAGGTGAGACTCCAGCGCCACCAGGTAGTCGCGCACCTGCCAGTGGCGATGCAACAGCACAGATCGCAGTAACAGTAAATTGTGTGTTTGTTTGCCATTAGGCGTACCTCTGTCGCCCCAACTCGGGTTTGACCCAAGTTAGCTGCAATGGGTCACAGGGTCGTGTTATAACATGCGCACTGCAGCACAAGTGGTTTCGAGTGTAGCTACATCAGGCCTGCAATCAAAGAACCGTCAACCAACCGCAGCATCCTCTTTGCAGCAAAGCACATCTGTTGGACGCTGCATATGCAGTTGCTGGGCCTGCTGTTGTTCCGCTGCACTGCCATGCAACAAGCAGCACCTAAACCTGCAACCCCAGGCCCGTAATTGCACAGCTCCCCCCACCTTGATATACTCTGGGTCCTCTGCTGTGTCTGCTGCCCTGCTGCTGCCGCCCACAATGTTGGTTGCTGCAGCGCCCAGCCCCTTGATCCAGCCCAAGGCGTCTTCTAGCCGCCTCTTGGGGCCGCCACCAGCAGCAGCACCAGCAGCAGCAGCCTGCAGGGCACAAGCCAGTCCGACAGTCCGACCACAAATAAAGCTTTCTTGACAGAATGCAACGCTACGCTGTGATATAAAACGGCCACCAATTGAGTGTGCCAGTCACCAAGTGCTGTGTCACCATCATCATCAAATTACCAGATCAAGCCATAGCATCAACGCCATCGGCCCCGCGCCCCCCCGGGGCGGAAGAAAAGTGCTGTGTCACATGATCTTGCTGTAACTGGGGAAACAGCTTGTCGTAAACGTCATGTGACAAGGTTCAAAATAAAATAAAATAACAGTCACACCTGTCCTCGTGCCATCTCCACAGCCCATGTGTCTTCCGTGGCCTCCAAGAACAGCTGCAGCTCAGCGCTCTTGGCCAGCACAGGGTGTGCAGCAACGCGGTTCAGGAACACCTGCACGATATGGAAACGCATACTTTGTGTTAGTAACACAGCTGCAGTGTCAAGAACGCCGCACATGGCTGCTGCAACACACAACTACAGCTCAGCGCTCTTGGCCAGCACAGGGTGCGCAGCAGCACGGTTCAGGAACACCTGCACGATATGAAAATGCATACTTTGCAGTTGGTAACACAGCTGCAGTGTCAGGAACGCCACACATGGTTGCTGCAACAAAGAAACATAGCGCATCACTCTTGGCCAGCACAGGGTGCGCAGCAACGCGGTTCAGGAACACCTGCGCAGCACAATGCACAACATGGAACCCAGAACACGGCTGCAGCGTCAGGAATGCCCCATGGCTGCTGCAACAAAGAAACATAGCGCAGCGATTCAAGCCAGCACAGGGCGTGCAGCAACGCGGTTCAGGAACACCTGCACAGCACATGAGCACGCATAACACGGCTGCAAAGTCAGGCACGCCACACCTGGCTGCTGCATTGCAGCACAGCGATTTTAGCCAGCACAGGGTGTGCAGCAACGCGGTTCAGGAACACCTGCACAATATGAAAACGCATAACACAGCTGTAACGTCAGGTTCGCCACACATGGCTGCTGCAACAACATGCAGCTCAGCGGTCTTGGCCAGCATGGGTTGCGCGGCAACGCGGTTCAGGAACACCTGCGCAGCACAAGGGGGACGCATAAGACAGCTGCAGCGTCAGGATCGCCAAAACCAGTTACTGCGACTCATCTCGCAGCTCTTCTTCTTGACAACCGGAAGATACGGCAGTACTTAGAAGCTGGCTCACCTCCGCACAAACCACAGAAGAAGCACAGACCGCAATAGGAGCGCATAATCTCAGCACACAAGCTTGCAGGCACACCACAAGCACAGGAACAGAACGCATTACGTCAATGGGTTCGTGGTGTATCGCAGTGGCGTTGTCGCTCTTGCTTTCAACGCTGCGTGGTTTTGTGCTGCGTGCTTTTTGACGTCGCGTACTTTGAGGCTTCGGGTAACTAGACTGTAGAGCCTAGAACGGAAGCGCTACAAGCACAACACCGCGCCGGCATTCTGAACACATCACATGATTCTGTGAAGCTTGCCGCACCTGCAGCGCGCGCCGCCTGTCTTCTATGAATTCCTGGCTCATCTGGAACTTCTGCACCGCATTCTTCTCAGGCAGCGGCGGCAGGATGATGCCGCGGTGCTTCTCAGCGAGCTGCCCCTCCAGGTGCACAAAGTCGCGGAAGCGCCGGATCACCTCGCAGGAGGGGCGGTTGTACTGCGGCAGCCGCGTGTGCGTGCGCACCTGCAAGCGACACAAGGGGGCAGGCAGACAGTGATGGATGATTAGCTGTTGTCAGGCGTTTGCTACTGCTTGATTGGTGTGGCAGTAGGCAACTGTAATGCGGCAGTCGCATGTGCGCGTGTAGCTGCAAGGAGCAAGAGCGGTGGGTTACTTGCATGTGCTGCTGCTGTTGAACTGGCGCTCTATCGCAGGCAGCAGCACAGATGTAGTTGCTGAAAGGCATAGCAGTGTTGCTGTTGAGTTCAACTTCAGAGTCGGAACAGGACAGCAAGCACAGGTGCACCCACACACTCATCATCACACCAGTTGCTTCAATCCTTTGTTGTTGGCTCCCATCACTGCTAGCTGAATATACACCATGGGCTCACACTGCACGGTTTGCTACATGCATGGCTGGTTATAGCACCTGTCTTCCGAGGTAAATCTAACCAACAGCTGCGCAGCTAGCAAGCACACAATAGTGTCCACACATCGTTTTGAAAAGGACACTGCTGCTGCAGCACATTGTTGCGAAGCTGTCAACCCGTTAACGCACGCACAAGCTCCAGAAGCAGCCCAGCAAACATATGTGGATGCCAGTAGCATGCATACCTTGTACGAAACATACGCTGACACCCCCTCCCCTTGCTTGACTGGATCAGAGACCATAATCTCAAAGTCGCTGCTGTACGCAGGACCACCGCCTGCGCTGCTGCTTCCGTTTGCTGCTGCTGCTGCTCCTGCCTGCATGCCACTTTCAGCTGCTGCTGCTGCTGCGTGGTGCTCTGGAGGCGCCTGCATGATGCTGTGGCTTGCTGAGTCTGTTATGACTGACTCATAAGGCGGGGGTGGCCCTGTGGGGTTTGTGAACGAGCCATGTCGCACGTTGCTGCTGTCACCGCCGCCAAACAGAGGGTCCTGCAAGTGAAGTTGGTTGTGAAGGAGCACGAGGCATGTCAAGCCTGTCCGTTAGCAGCACGTGTAGATGTGCTGTTGTGCCGCTGGCAGTTGGCATCAGCTGCTGGATTGTTCAGACACGCAATGTCCCTGAAACCTTTGATGCCGATGTGCGGTATGCAAACGATGTTGCCCGAGCCCAAGTAGCAGTACGTGGGGTACAACTGCCTTGGAGCAGCAGCAGTTGCTCACATGGTTGCGCAAGCACTGCACGCAGGGCTGATGAACACACAGCAGCGACTATTGCTCGTGACCAAGGAGTACTGAACTTGTGTACTGCTGCGTGGAAAAACAGGCTGCTTGTGCCGAGATCCTTGCTGCTTCAGGCAGCAAGCACCTGCTGCAGCAGGAGCATCGGACTGCTCCTGCAGTGAAAACGTGCAGCTCACCATCGAAAACAAGCCAAGATGTAGTCCCTAACCTATGCTGCTTTAGCTTCCTGCAGCAGCTTCTTGCACTCAGTCGTGTCCTGCTTTGCCAGGTGCAACCTTGTCGGGGCTCCCCAACACTTGATCACAAACGCATGGATGTCAGCTTTGATTATCGTTGCTAATATTTGATTAATATCGTTGTTACGTCGTTGCTGTGTCTCCCAGCAACTGCTGATCCTGCTACTGGACCTGCACCAAGCTGTGCACCTGCCAGCACAACCCGCACAGTTGCAACAAAACGTCACAGTTTGATGCGATCTGCAAAGATTAGACGGAGGTCACTGATGTCTTGCTTGCTCACAGCTGGCATGCAGAAGGCACCAACATGGTACTGCATTAGAACCCTACCTTGATGCCTGTGATGACATGGTGACAACAGTGCCCCAATGTGGTTTGCAGATGTTGCATACCACTCCTGACTCACACATCAACTTAACTGAAGACGCGTTGACAACTGGTTCACTTGAACCTCGTGTGCATCCATATGTGCATGTTACCAGCAATGGCGCGGTGCAAAAAATGGCATGTTCAGTGGTCTGCTGGCTCAAAAATACAAATACACACGCAACAAATGCTGCTCATAGTTGTGACAACAAGCAATCCAACCATGCTGCTGTGACGCGTGGCTGCACATGTTGCAGTGCAGCCGGGAGCGCGCGCCACTTGTGTTGTGCCATGTCTGTGCGGCAGACGGCAAGCTTCTATAAATTCACAACACGCATCATGCCACAGTGCCGAAGTAGCTGCGGGTGTTGGCACGGTTGTGCTGGCGAAGAAAAGCCCAGACAATGTCCATGATGACCAGCAGCACCCCAATGGTGCTCAGCTTTGCAGCACAGACACTTCAACAATCACGAGGTACATGCCAGCAACAGCATGCACACGTATTCACAGCAGCTGGAACTGCCCACGCTGCTGCAGCCCTGTGCGTGCCCCGCAGCACATGTGACAAAGCTTCAGCGCAGCAGAAGACCTGCCGCAGGTGCAGCACATGTGCGCCCGTGAGTATCAGGCGTCACACATGTGCGATGTCCAGCTGAAGGGAATTTGAGGAACGCGTGCTACGCAGCGGCTCTATTGGCAGGCCAGCTACCTCAGCTGCCTCAATCAGCAGGGTCCAGAGTACTACTCTGCATAGTATGCGCCACTGGGCAATCTGCAAGGTGGCCCAACACTGTCTCCGCTGGACAAGCTGATCATGCCACACAAGCTCCGAGCCCTTGCTAGTTTGCGCTAAGCAGCTGTGCTCACAACCGACTTAGCCAGCCTTTAGCCGCCATGTGTGCCACTGGCCTGGTGACAAGCCGGTGCGCTATCTGCTCGGCGCGATGGGGCCCTGCGCTTTGCATTGCACACCAATGCTGTTGCCGCAGCTGCATCATTGCATGCCGCCGTACCGCTGCTCCTGCTCATGTGCTGCTACGTTGATGCGCCAGTTAGGCTGCACCAGCAGATGCTCATCAGGGGGCACACGCAGGCCATAGCCCGCCCTGCAAACAAGTAAGACCACAATGCAAACAGTCGTCAGGTGCATTGATTCTTAATGTGATGCAAGCTGTGATCAGTGCTGTGACAGCAGTGCCAGTTAGGCTGCACCAGCAGATGCTCAAAGGGGACATGCAGCCCATGCCCGCCCTGCAATTACAAAAGCAGCAAGAGCACTTGTGAAAGTGCGTCCAGGGTGCAAGACAGTAGGGCCGCTGTCACAGCACCAGAAGATGCGCTGATTGAAGGCGCGTGTAGCCCATGGGGAGCTGCATTGGTATCAACATGGATCAGCACGCGTGACATCTAGGGTTCAGTGCAATGCTGGACCAGTCTGCAGCAGGTTCTGGGACATCTGCACATGCTTGTGAAGCGGCTACACGCCTCATCCTCACTCACTTTCCGTCAAACTCAGGTAACCGCTTGTCGTTGACTTGGTCAGCCAGCGCACGCAGCACCTCCACAGGCGGCTGCGGTACAAATGACAGCTTGGCGCGCGTCTGCACAGCCAACACTACATCTTCGTTTTCTACTTCGCCTGCTGGCCGGCCCACCTGCAGCGACACATGCATCATGAGCAGCCTTGCGTGCAGGGGTCCTATGTCTCTGCTTGCTTTCCTGCTAGAGCGCTGCTGCTTTCACATGCATCCCACAGGGATGATGACTTGCAGGCACCATGTACGTGCGCGTGTTGTGACGGTGCTGCAGCTCTTCGCCAGTCAAACCAACAACAGCATGTGCGAAAGAAGTTGATGCCTATCAAGGAGCACACTACTACTTATTACAACGTTGCTCCTAGGCACTTGACGGAAGGCTATGGCACAGCAACTTGTGGCAGCTGCTCCGAGCGAGTAGGATTACGCACCTGCTCTGCATATGCTGCAGCATCTGACAGCACACCAGACGTGTAACTGTAAACAAAGTCCAGCAGCATGTTCACGACGCGGGGTTCGTGCTGCTCGACGCCCATTGTCTTCAAGATGTTGCGAACAGCAACAGCGTCAGTTGGCAGGTCCGCATGCCTGCCTGCAGCACTGCTACTGCTGGGGCCAGCACCGGCAGCTGCGTTTGCTGCCATGCCAGCGACCTGTTGCTGCCGCTGATGGTCAGTCAACTGTTGCAGGCGCTGCTTGCAGGAGGATGCTGCCGCCTCTGCTTACTTTGCTACTGCTGCTGAGCTGCTGCGCCAGCTGCTAGACAGGCGCTGCTGCAGGTCTGCACAGCAAGCCAAGTGCCAAGTTATACTGGGTTCAGCCTGGATACACAATCATGTGGGTGTGATAGGTATAAAACTGCCATCAGATGCGCATGCGTCTGCACTGTGGCACAGGAAGCAGCTGACATCCGTGTACTGGTTGGCAAAAACAGGCAGACAGCCTGGGCTGGTCCTTGTTGATCACCTGCCAGCGCGTTCGCAGCTGCGGTGAAGAACGTGAGTACACAGCTCAGCAGCAATAGCAAGTCGCTGCTGCACTGGGTGCCTGTCCCGCCAATCCTAGCTCATGCTGTATGTGGTGTTGGCAATCAAATAAATTTATCCGGTAATTCGTCGTTTTCAGACTCGGATCGGGTGAGCCAGGGCGCCGTGACAACACTGTCTTCTTTGAGCACTTCGTTCAGCTTCAGTGCTCGGGGTTGACGGCAACCATGCATACACGACACGTGTTCGCAAGCCAGCTTTGTATGGAACACAGGTCTGCCCAGCAGCTCTGTGCATCCTGGTCTGACTTTCAAGTGTACCACTGGGGCTTTGCTGGAGGCGATCAGCGATCCAATAGCATGTAATACTTTCAGGCCATACGAAATAAGCTTAAACAGTTGTCGGTACAGCTCTCAGCTCAGCTGCTATTGCTGTGCAGGCCAAGCTTAGCATACACGTGTATCAAATGATGTAAATGCTGCTGTGCTGCACGTGTGCTACTTTGATGAATCACATCGTCGTTGAAAACGCATAAACGTTTATTTGTTTTAGTTGTCACCATCAGGCGAGTTGAGGATCAACAAGAGCTGACAGCAGACCCATCCAACCTTCCTGTATCAGCATCAGGCCGTACAGGGTCAGCTAGCACCTGGCACAGACGCAATGCAGGCACAATTTGATTTTCTTCTTTATATAATTGCCTGAAAGCTTTGTATGTTTTGCAATGTTCTGATCGTACGTTTCACTGATGTTGCAAGGCTGTGCCTGACTTCGCCCAGCGTCCTGCTGGCAAGAGCGACTCGTTGCATATCAGCAACTACTGCCAAGTATTTCACGAAAGAAGCACAGAACGGGCTCGTGCGAGGATCCCTGCATGCTGTTCTTGCTTCTCGTGTGGGGCCCTAAACCACGATGAGATCTCACGGGCCTCGCCTCGCCTGAATGCTAGTGGCCCTGCAACCCGCGTCTACACACCGATCCCTCTGCCTTTTGCACATCCTCGCCATCAGCTCCTGAGCCAGCAGCAGAAAAAAAATGGCATCCCTCGCCAACAAGTCTTTCTGCGCAGCCCAGACTGTGGCAGGTACTACCATGCCTAGATTTATAGTTCTGAAGAGCGTGATCATAGCGTTAGAGGACAAGCGAGCACGCAGTTGGCTGGAAACGCGGGCGCAGTGATACTGATAGCTTCGCTCTTGTTTGATGCTGCAGCTCGTCCCCAGCGCGCAGCCAGGCTGGTTGTGCGTGCAGAGGCTGAGGCCGCTGCTGCCCCCAAGGCCGCCCCCAAGAAGGAGGTTGGCCCCAAGCGTGGCTCCACGGTGAGAGCAGCAGCAACCCTCGACTCACAGGCACACAGGCAGCTGAATAGCAAGCAGGATCGCAGTTGCTGCTTCATTGAGACTTCATGCACCACCAGACATTCTCAACTGTGCAGCAGGAGCTGTCCCTGGGTTGCTGGACCAGCAGGAGTGCAGCAGGCAGTGCTAGCAGCAAGCGGAGGAGCAGTTCCGGTGCTGATCAATGATCTGCTGCTTGCAGGTCAAGATCCTGAGGCCAGAGAGCTACTGGTACAACCAGACCGGCAAGGTCGTGTCTGTTGACCAGGTGAGATGTGCTCAAGTGTCTCGCTGTGCTGGCAGGGCAGCATGGGTGTTAGTTGCAGCTGCTTGTTACGACCCATCAGATTCCAGCGCACAGGGCAGCGAGCAGCGATGACACAAGCAGCATGGAGGAGAGGAACAGCGCCCGTATCTTGGATAGCACTGGACACAGTTGTACAGTCAGTGCAAATTGCAGTGAGCACAGAACTACAGCAGAAGGTCTGGGAGGGGCTTGGGACTCTATCATGACAGCAACAGCGCACAGCAGCTGGATGCCATCAGCAGTGGGATGCAACATGGAGCACAGCAGTGCTGTTCGTCTCCGCGGGAGTGGAGCATGGGATGTATGGCGAAACAGTGCCCAGGGGGGATGTGCTGATGAAACAGTGCGCTGGGAACTGTCTTGTGAATGCTAGATCCAGAACAGCAGCGTCAGCAGATGATTGACGCGCATGGATACGCACATGGTTGCGCCATGCATGCACTAGTCAGCCACGGACACGCTAATGAATGTCCGCCCAAGAAGTTGTATGATGTTCTTGAGTCCCCACTGACTGCACTGACCCTTTGCTGCTGCTGTGCTGTGCGTACTGCATGTGACCAATCACTGCACCACCAGAGCGGCATCCTGTACCCCGTGGTCGTGCGTTTCGAGACCCAGAACTATGCTGGTGTGAACACCAACAACTTTGCTCTGGATGAGGTGCAGCCAGCCACCAAGTAAAGCAGCCACCACTAGGGATCTCGTAGACAGGTGCGGGATGGGGAGATCTCTTTTGCGCGTGTGCAGGCATGCGTCTCAAGTTGGTTGTCATATCAGTCCTTGTGGCAAGTGCTATGTTGTCTGTGGGTGGTGATACGAGTAATTCCAATTGCGATGGTATGCGGCTTTTTCTGGGTCTTTGCTCTGCTTCGTGCCGGCTGTTGCATAGGAGACCAACTGCTGCGATTCAGCAGCTGTTGTTGCTGAAGCACACTGGCTTGCTGTACGTCACGTGACACACACAGGACATATAGCAAGCCACTCTGCTTCAGCAACAGTATTCGACCTGCCGTTGTTGCCCAAGTGCCTTCGAAGTGTAGCCTACCCCTCATGAAGTGGCAGTCTGTCCAACAGCTGTGTGCCGCTGCTGCTTTTGAACTGCAGGTAGTGTCGCCCAGTGCATCATGCACTGGCTGTGCCTCGGCAGCACAATCAATCGCTGCTGCGACCGCGCAGTCGCCGCCGCTGCGGCAGCAGCACAGCGCGTGCAGCTGGCATGTTGGTGACCCTGCATTCGAGGCTGCAGCAGAGCAGCAGCTTCAAAGTAACACGTAGCGTCTGATCGCTGTGTTTGCGGCTCTGGTTGCGGCCCGATGCCGTGTGTGTTTTGGATGATGCCATGCAGCAAAAGTAACCAGCAGTTGGCTTGGTGATTGCAGCAGGCGTTGGAGAATCTTGGCCACTGTGCAGCAGCCAGCAGGGGATGTACACACAATCCGCTCTTTGACATGTGGTGTGCATGCTGGTCATCTTGCATGTGGTACATGGTTTTCATGTGGTTCATGTGTGTATGAAAAGGACGGATGCGCTCAGCAGCGCTCCTGAGCCAGTGCATCTGGCGTTGCACCATTGTCCTTCAGTTATCCTGGTAACTGGACCTTGCGTACTTATCCAGTCTGCGTCGGTTCTTTTGTAGCAGCTGCTGCAGTCAGCTGTGGCAGTTTCAGCGTGCTGACCAATCATATGCTTTGCATTTGATCAGTGCATGCTAATCTTGTACAGCAGGCCAGCAGGCAGCAGGCAGCTGACGAACATTGAACTGCCAGTCTTGTGCTGACAGCACATCTTGCAAACAGCAACAAGGCTCGTGAACACCAACCAACATGTTCCATGTGGGGCCCGGTGAAAGGTCGCAGCAACGTCGACGGCGTGAATCGACGACGCCCAGGCAACAGATGGGCTTAACAGGCTGCGACGAACAGTCCGCAGTTCTGCCGAATCAAGGGGTGTTCGACCAAAAATTCCCGCCACCGCAGTAGCCACCCTAAATCAAAGCCCTCTGACAGACACCTGCCGAAATGGCTAACAATTGCTAGGGCCACTGGCCCGTAGCACTGCTGGTAGCAGGATTTCTCGACTGGTTGTTGTGTCTAGTTTGCACCTACTCACCTGCTGCACTACTACTACCTGTAGTGCCTACGGTAGGCATGACAACTGCACACATGTTCCTGCACCATCTGTGAAAGCTGCACCATCTGTGAAAGCTGCACCATCTGTGAAAGCTGCACCACTGCGACCAAGCTGCAGCTGCCATGCTGATGGCATGGAAAGTAGTAGTGTAGTCCTCTGATCATGTTGCGCTACAGCTGTAAGGTGCCCCTTCACGCTGCCCTCCCCCTTCCCACCCTGCAGCTACACTCTTCCACCCTACAGCTACACTGTTCCGCATATGCCCACTGTCTCGTCCACATCACATTGACCAGTTACCAATGGTGTACTTAACACCATCCAAGCGTACATGAGGTGTCTGCTGACTCCAGTCCCTGCCCCGATTGCAGCCAGACGTACTGCACAGACCAACTATAGCATACAATTAAATACAAAGTTCAGGAATACAAAGTTCAGCAACTATGAGAAACACAGCTGACATCAGCTGCTAGTGCACCTGCATCAGCTACAGGGTCTAAGGAATGCACGACACCACCTGCAGCAGTAGCACAGGCTGATGATGGATGCATCACAAGCTAAGAACACTACCAACTCTCCTGCTGCTGCAGAACAGCAGTGCTGTTCACTCCGCCTCCCCTCTCATCGGATGGTATGCACCCCTGCCAAGCCGCCACATGTGGGCCTGCTAGCAGCAGGCACCTCCATAAGTCTACAAAACAACAAAACACTGCACCTGACGAAAGGCACAAAACGCAGGATGCTATCTACCAGGATGAAATGCTGCATCAGCATCATGCTCTAGCCGTCGCACGCTTGAGGATCACTAGCACAGCCGTAGACACAGCATTGGAGCAGCCGACAGCAGACTTTTAACAGGAAGAGGATAAACGTCCCGACAGCGAAATTCACAGCACGCCTCACACGCCTGACAGCACAACCAGCTGCAGCACTACATCATGGCACGCATGCTATATGCCCCATGCTTCCAACAGGTCAAGAGCACTGGCACACGCATAATCCTGCAAAGCACCTGCGCACCACATCCGGTTGACAGCGCCTTTGCCAGCCTACTGGAAAACGCTCCGCCACAAGACCAACCCCCTCCTCGTTTCCAAAGAATGCTAGCACTTGCACATACCATAATGCACCTCCACACACATGCTGTTGCACTGAGGAACCAGTTGAGAAATGGGATTAAGAGTCCTAGTTGGTTGCAACCAGTGCCCAGCAAACCCTCGTGGGATAGTCGCCCATGGGGTGAGGCCCACACGCCACACGTCGCTGCTGATGCCAGCACCACTGCCCTCCCTTTGGCACCACCACCTCTTCACACACCTGTCATGTTTCCACTTTCACCAGCACACCTCACGCGAATCTGTGTAGTGTAAAGGCGTAGCGACAAGCACACAGTAACTGTAGCACAACACCCTGCTTCATGCCCGGACATACACAGCTGGTCCTGTGACACAATCCTGATGTTTCATGGGGGTAGCATGTACACGCAGATACAGATACACAAAACCTACTCTACGACACAAAGTCTGACAACGGACAGTGAAAGGGAGATACAAGGGTAAAAGAGGAACACATCTGAGATCCGGCACACTGCAGCGCCTTCAATTGCGATGTGCAGAAGTGCATCAGGGACGGTTAAGTCAGCAAGATGCTGTCTGATCACAAAAATGACATAGCAAACAAAGATGACGCAACGCAGCTGGTGAACCAGCGCCGGCGTGCAGCACACTAGGGGCATTTGTAGCAAAGAGAAGACAACATCTACACAACAACAGCTTACAACACCACCAACCGCGGCAGCGTGCAACGTTCCAGTAGCACCACTGCAGCCCTCCAAACACACACTGCATCAAGCGCCTACACGCCCCACTTAGAAGTGCGGCAAGTGCAGCAGCTGCATGAAGTTGATCTTGCTGTGTGTGAGGAAAGACAGCCCGGTCAGCCACGCTACACACACCACGTTGTTGTACAGGATGCGGTACTCGCTGGGCACAAAGCGGAAGTTGATGATGTGCGCGAGGGGCCAGATCATGTAGTTGGCCGCAAGCGTGGGCAGGAACTTTGACTGCAGCGTGGTCATGACCAGCTCCGGGTGCCCCTCCAGGCAGCGGATGACCGCGAAGTACACAGCTGCAGGAACAGGAACAAAGGGTGCAGAGGCAGCAGCGCAACGAGTCAGCGAGTGTGCAATGCATGTTGAGCGTGACTTATGCGTATTAGCAGCAACACACTGTTTGCTGCCTTCAAGTGCCGCTGTTGCTGGCAATCCACAAACGTAATTCTATGACCGGTCGGTAGCCATGTCTGCTGCGTCACACAATGACAACAACAACAGCGGTTGCAAAACAGCAGGCTGCAGTGCTCATCATGCACATGCCCGTCACCACACATGCAGGGGCTGTCTCCACCAAATGCAAATCACCAACACTGAGTAGCCGTCTGCCATGCCAACGCACCAGGTACGGCAACACGTCGCTGGTGACACTGCTCAAGCACAACCTACAGGCGCTGGTGACAACCAGTTTTTCTGTGACCTGTCGGTAGCCATGTCTGCTGCGTCACACAATGACAACAGCGGTTGCAAAACAGCAGGCTGCAGTGCTCATCATGCTATGATTTAAGACATTCTGCTGGCGGCAATGCAGGCAAAACAGGCAGCACACAGCCGCAAGCACACACCTGTCATGATGGTGGCGTACACCACTTGGTCCAGTGCTGTCTTTGCGAGCACCGCCTTGGTGCTGATGGACTCCTTGGGGAACACGTAGTGCTCCAGAACATCGTACCACTTGCTGCCGATGGGGCCGTCAATCATCAGACCGTACGCACCCAGGCGCGCAGCACGCATGATGTCGATGCTTGCGTGGGGATGGCCGAAGTGCTGCAGGACACGAGGAGGCAGCATGGCAGGAAAAGGAAGCAGCATGTTAGATGTCATGTGCTGGCAGGCGTGAGCAGAATGGCGACGTAGTATAGGGCACTACACACGTGAGGTGGTTATGCTGCTGCTGTGCATGCCTGAGCAACATGTTTGGTGAGGACGTGCCCTGGGGGAAGCTGCCTGGCAACTGTGCAACAAGCACTTGCTGCAGTTGCTGGCAGGATTGCAAGTGCCCAAGCAAGATGCTGACAAAGAAGCCACCCGCTGCACCATGCTAGCTGCTCTGCGCTGCTGGCTGCGTCTGATGACAAGCAACATGGCAATGCTGCACATGCCCATGCATGCTCATGTGAGCTGCACACCCTCCCATGTGCTGCTGCTGTTGCCGACACTGTCGAAACGCTGGACAGAGTACTGCGGCTTCAACAGCGACGTCAGCAGGCCAAGATCGCATGCGTCATGTCCTACCTGCGCGATGAGGTCCCCCAGGATGAAGCCAACCATGCTGGTGCACGCCTTGGTTGTAAGCGGGTGAGTCTGCAGCGCCCGGCTGTACGCATTGTAAGGCACCTTCACAGTGTTGTCAACAATCGCATCCAGGAAAGATGGCGTAACCACGGGCTGCGGCTGCTCGGGCTGCTCTGGCAGGGGCAGTGCCTCTCCATCAGCGCCCGTGGCCTTGACGGACACATCGCGCTTGGCGGGCTCGGGGGTCTGCTTAGGAGCATCAAGGTTGAGCACTGCCCTGCAGACGAGGGGCCTGCGTGCTCTGCATGCTGATGCTGGAGACTTGACAGTTTGGCTCTTGACGGGCACGCGAGACGGAAGGGTGACAGCCATCAAGTGTGAACAAAGTTGCTGCTAGAGGTTGCTAGAAGTGCTACGGCGTGCGTGATCAAGCGAGCTAAAGCGAACGTGCTGATGCAATGCAGAAATGCGAAGTGCGCTCGATGCAAGCGGCCACAGGGGTGCTGTGGCTCACTCAGCAACTTGTGAGCGCTATTGCTATAAAGGGCATGTTGTGCGCTCAGACTTATGACCAGGAAGCTAGGAACAAGGTGATGATGACTCAATGCCCCAAACCCTTCCAACGTATTATTGACGAGTACAGGCGTTTTGATTCGGCAGATTCGGTCGCAAGTAAGTACCTCACGTTACGCATGCTGCGCATTGTGAGGAAGTTGCACCGTCCGGCTGCATCTTCACCTCGCAGACAGTACTGTTCATCCGGCAGAAGTACCAGCTGCAGCACAGATGCGTGTTGCCTGCGCCATGTGCTCGCTCTGGTTCATGACCGTCTCTGCTGTGCATGGTGCTCAGTACAGGGAGCACCTGCCAACATACCAAAGCCACAACTGCAGCCATGATGCACACAAACACTGGACAACAACACTTGGCTTCTCTGTCAGCCTCACAAGCTGCACAACAGCAAAGCCCTTGCCCCAATCTAGTTGTCAGGCAATAGGGCACGTGTACCAAGGCAAATGCACAGTGGTATGCGTCACGTGACGGGCCAGAGAGCTTTGTTGACTGAGTGTTGTTGACTGAATGCTGGTGGCTTAGTGCCTGCACAGCATCGCTGCTTGTCAGTGTTGCGTCGACATCAAAAGTGCCATCAGTGTATGCTGACACACTAAGGGATAGCACGGGGACTAAGAAGATGTGCTGGGCGCTGAGCATTCCATGAAGTTCATGGGGGCCCCCAGGCTGCTAGCACAGTGCTGTGCCTGCGATTGCTTGCAAGCATGTATGCCTAAGGAGTTAAGGAGTCGTATCTGAGAAAATGTGCTGCAATATTTAGCTTTTTGACAAAACAAGCAGCACGGCAGCCAGCACCGTGCCACCGCCAGCGCGCCCTGATCATGAGTGCGCACCAGGCGAGCCACAGTGTGGCAAAGGCAACATGCTGGAGACTCACCCCAGCTGATGATGACAGCAACGAATAATATTCTCATCAGCGTATATGACATTCAATCACAGCTCGTGCTTGACGTTGCTGCGTGCCTCACGCCCTAAATAACCAGTAACCGCCACTTTCAAGGTGCAGCAACCCTGAGGCTCGCAGGTGGCCGCTCTACATCGTAAAAGCTACATTATAGTTTTAAACCGAGTTTGATTCAGTCTGGTGTGATTGGTACGTTCATCTGCGTGGCAATCAATCCGAAACCGTGACTGTTCTCGTTGAGCCGAGTCGTCTGTGAACTTGTTGCCTTACACAATAAATATTACATGTTGTTAGGGTATCTGAGTAACCGCAAAAACGGTCAGCACGGTGATGCTGGCCATCAGCAATGAGCAGCAGCAATGGTCAACAGGCTGTGCACAAACCCGAACAGGCTGCTGCTCAAAACGAACAGCATCCCGGCAGATCCGACACGTCACAGGCGCTGCTGCAAGGCGGTCAGGGCTGGCAACTGCCTGCTATACAGCTGCAGCTGAACACCAGCAGGACAGCAACAGGTGGGGCCAGCAGCAGCGTCTGTGAAGCTGCAGTCAATGCAACGTATTTCAATGGTGTTGCCGGGTCTGCTGTGTAGACCAGATTTCAACATGCCCCAGCAACTGCTGTGGGTTAGCCTTGGCTGAACGCTTGAGGGCCATCACTGCAACATGCGCTGTACATGCGATGCATACATTTGCTGCTGCAGGTCCACAGCTCTGTACACGCAGACTCAAAACAGAGGACTATGCAGCGAACATGGCAGCCGGTAAGCTGGCTGTTCAAAGTCAGCTGTTTGGGCAGTACATGCGCATGCCCATCAGCTCTCGACCGCAGCTGTTGCAGCGACAGCAGAAGCAGCAGCAGGCGCTGGCACGACGCAGTTCAGCTCCCTCTGATGCAATTGTTGCTGCAGCTAGCGGCCTGCAGGTGCAGATGCAGCAAAGACAATGCAGGCCCTGCAGTGCTGCAGTGGCCGGCTTGCAGGAACAGGCTGTGATGCAAGGCAGGCAAGCAAGCAGCACCACCAACTGTGCGGTACCAGCAGCAGCCTCACCGTCATTGCTCGCATCAGCAGCAGCAAAGTCAGGAGAAGCACTGTCAGAACATACAACTGCAGAAGCAGGAGCAGCGCAAGGCACTCGAAGCAGCTGCAGCAGCACACGCATCCAGGGTGCAGCACAGAGCATTGGTGCGCCGCTGTTGAGAAGCAACAGCAGCAGCGGCGCTACCTCTGCGTGGAGACCTTTCAGCAAGGCGACAGCCTGCCCAGTTGACAACACGCTCAAGCAGCGTATCAGCAGCCCAGTCAAAACAAGAGGCACAGGCAGCACGAGCAGCAGCTCTCGCAACAGCAGTCCTGCAAGCAGCAGTGCAGGGACCTGCAGCAGCGCGAGGACTCCTGCAAAGATGCCGACTGCTGCCGGTGCTGGTGCAGCAGCGCCGCTTGCAAGCAGCAGCAGTCAACAGCAAGAGCAGCAGCAGCAGCAGCAGCAGCAGGAAGAGTTGCCAGAGCCTCCTGTAGTGCAGCAGCAGCTAGCACCAGCAGAAGCGTTGCATTCACAAGTGGCACTGCAGGACATCACCACAGACAGCGAGCAGCAGCAGCATCATAGGCAGCACCAGCAGCAGCACAACCAGGAGATCCAGGCAGAAGCAACACAGCAGCATGTAGACATGCAGCAGCTGTGGTGGCAGCAGCAGCTGGCACAGCACTTGCAGGATCCACAGCAGCAGCAAGCACTGCAGCCCCGGCTGCAGCAACCAGTGCAAGCAGGAGACAGTCGCAGTACTCCCAGCAGCTCAGTGCAGGGTGCTGCGGTTGCTACTAGTGCTGCTGCTGTCAGTAGCACTGTCAGCCAAACAGCCACTCGCAGCAGCAGCGCCGAGCCTCTTCCACCGCCTGCTGTAGAGCAGGAGTTGTCACAGCCGCAGCTTGGTGTGCAGCAAGCAAGCGAGCTGTCGCTGGAATACTGTGATAGTGATTACAGCCGCAGCCCTCCTGCAGGCCTTGATATGACGTTCTCAGTCAACTGGGAGATGCTGCACGCCTCTGACGGCAGTGGTGCAAGCTGCTGCATGACACCAAACATAGAAGGAGCACCCGCTGGTGTGCCATTGTTGGACACAGCAGCTGCAGCTGCTGCGGCTGCTGCTGCAGGACCTGTAGCTGTACTTGCAGCGATATCGGCAGCAGCAGCATCAGCAGCAGGGGCCGTACATATGTCAGCACCAGAAGCAGCTAGCTTCAGACCTGCAAGCAGATCTGCTACAAGTGCAGCTACAGTAGCCCTGCAGGCAGAGACAGCAGCAGCAGCAGCACCTATGGTTTGCGCCAGCCATGATGCAGACGCAGCAGCAAGGGAGAGTTTGACGTCGCCATGTGAGCTGCATGCCTGTCCTAGCAGCTCTTCTCTTGCGCTGCCTAGCGGCAGGGATCAGCAGCGCTACAGTGACAGCGGCAGCGTGCAGGCCCCAGTTGAGCAGTACAGCAGCTATGCATTAGCGGAGCAGCGCTGCAGCTTTGCTGTTGGCCTTGGGGCATGGGAGTGTGAGGCAGCACCTTGCGAGCTGCAATCAGCCAGGACAGAAGATGGCAGCTTGTATGAGGCACCAGTAGCTGGCACATCTGCTGCTGTGAGCGCAGCTGGTGTGCCGCTTGTTGGGTTGAAGGCAGCTGCAGTGGCAGCGATTGCAGGTGCGAGCAGCAGCATTAACAGGGGAGCTGCTGGGTTCGGCAGCTTGCAAGGCAGTCAAGCTGGTGGAGTGGTCAGTGTTGGTGCCACAACCAGCAGCGGCAGCGAGTTGGCTTCCTGGCTAGCAGCCGCGTCCACCAGTGGTGGGCAAGCATTAACTGTTGTTGATGAGTCGTTGCCTGAAAGCCCTATTGATCCAATGCTTAGGCAGGGCTCTAGCTCTGAAGGCGGCCTAGCACCTGACTTGTTTGGCCACTTGACATCACTCACAGCAGCGGCAGCAGCACACGGGGAACACACACCAGCTGCTGATGGATCTGGTAGTGCTGGTCAGTCTGCTACCGGCAGCTACAGTCGGTCAGTGCTGCACTCGGACAAGCTGCCATCATTCAGCATGTGCATACAGCAGCAGCCTAGTTGGGAGGTGTCAGAGGAAGTGCTGGTTCCAGCGCTGCAGCAGCCTGAGGAGCCACAGCAGGCACTGTTGCAGAACGTGCAGTCATTCAGGCATCAGCATGTGCCGTCACATCAGCAGCAGCAGCATCTTCAGCAGGAAGCACCAGGCTGTCATGGGGGTGCTGCTGATGTGGCCAGTCAGGGTGTGGTTAGTTGGAATGCAGACAGCCTGCAAGAGCTGCAGCAGCAGCTGGTGCCTCTGGTTCAGCAGCAGCAGCTGGAACAAGACGGGCATCTTGGTGGGTTCGAAGGCCACCACCTTCAACAGGAGCAGCAATCCAGCTTCTCAGAGGTGCAGCTACAGCAGCTGCTGCAGCTGCAGCCGCAGCTGGCGGTCTGCAGTGCACCTCATCAAGAGGTGTTGCAGCAGCAGCAGCAGCAGCAACTGCAGCATTCGCTGCAAGTGGGGCATGCTATGGAGCAGCAGGAGGAAAGTGCAGTGGCATTGCAGCAGCTGGAACAAGACGGGCATCTTGGTGGGTTTGAGGGCCACCACCATCAACAGGAGCAGCAAGCTAGCTTTTCAGTGGTGCAGCTACAGCAGCTGCTGCAGCTGCAGCCGCAGCCGCAGCTGGCGGTCTGCAGCGCACCTCATCAAGAGCAGGAGGTGTTGCAGCAGCAGCAGCAGCAACTGCAGCAGTCACTGCAAGTGGGACATGCTCCACTGGAGCAGCAGCAGGAAACTGCAGCAGCATTGCAGCAACAGCAGCAGCAGGAGGAGTTGGTGGCAAGGTTGGCTGAGCAGGCACAGCAGCAACAGCAGCTGCTGTCAGGGCTCCTCGGCCACAAGCAGCAGCAACTGCTGCAGCAACAGCCTCAGCAGGACTCTATAGCACTGGTGCTGCAGCGGGCACAACAGCAACAGCAGCTGCTAACAGACCTGTTGCAGCAAGAGCATCAGCAGCATAAACGGGCTTCGCTGGGCATGATGCTGGAGCAGACGCAGCAGCAAGAGTTGCTGCTAACAGACTTGGTGGCTCGTGAGGGGCAGCAACAGCAGCAACAGCACTGCTTGAACTGGCACGAGCAGCAAGAATTGCTGTCCGGGCTGCTGGAGCAGGCAATGCAGCAGCAGCGGTTGTTGACAGACTTGCTGGAGCAAGACCAACTGCAGCAGCGGCAGCAGCAGCAGCATCCCCCTTGCCTGCAGCAGCAAGACAGCCACAGTCCACAGGGCAGCTGTCAAAGATCTCAGTTGCAGCCACAGCAGCAGCAGCAGCAGCTGGACATCTTTTTTGAGCCGCAAGACAGCTGGGATGAAGACACGCAGCAGCCGCAGCCGCAGCTGAATGCGCACAAGGTGCAGCAGCTGCTGCTACAAGCTCAGCAACGGCAGCAGCAGCAGCAACAGCTCGAGGTGCATACGGCGCAGGAGAGCTGGGAGGACAGCTGGCAAGCTGCGCAGCAGCCGCACTCGAATGATCTGCAAGAGCAGCAGCCCTGGCAGCAGCTTGACTTGAATGAGCCACATGGAAGCTGGGGAGATGCCTGGCAGGATGCAGAGGATCCACAGTTGCAGCAGCAGCACCACCAAGAGCACACACTGCAGAGCGATGCGGAGCAGAGCGGGCAGCAGCTGCAGCCACAGCAGCAGCAGCAGCAGCAGATGCCTGAGCCACAAGAGGGCTGGGAGGATGCCTTCCAAGATGCAGCAGAAGATTCGCAGCTAGAGCTCAGCCAGCTCAACAGTGAGTGGGCGCTAGAACCCAGCAGAGAGCATCAGCAAACCATGCAGCAGCTTGCTACGGCACACTTCCGGGCTGGCTCCTTTGTTGAGCCACCTGTAAGCTCAGCAGGCGCAGCAGGCACTAGCAGCAACAACGTTGCCCCCAGCAATACCAACAGCACTAGTGGTAGCATGACTGGCTTATGGGAGCCTCGTATCTCAATGCCTTGTGCACCAGAGGGGTCGCTTGGTGGACGGGATGCGCTGAGTGGTTGGTGGCCTCTCCGAAGGGTGGCTACTGTAGAAGCGCGCGTGTCGGCTGTTGACTTGCTGCCGCCTGAAGGCCTGCAGTGGCCAGCATCAGGGGCTCAAGAAGAGCAAACAGAGCAGCAGCAGCAGCAGCAGCTACAGCAGCAGCTACAAGAGGCTGTGCAGCTGGAGGAAGTGCCAACTGGGGTGCTGCAGGAAGCGCAGCCCTTGCCACTACCTGAGGCGCCAGCTCCACTAGCACTGCAGCAGCAGCAGCAGCAGCAGCAGGCTGCGCGGTTGGAGGACGGGCCAACTGGGCTGCTGCAGGAAGCACAGCCCTTGCCACTACCTGAGGCGCCAGCTCTGCCAGCACCGCAGCAGCAGCAGCAGCTGCAGGCAAACTTGCTGGAGGAGGCACCAACTGGGCTGCTGGAAGCAGAGGCGTTGTCACCACTAGAGGTGCCAGCTCTAGCAGCACTGCAGCAGCAGCAGCAGCTGCGGGCAAACTGTTTGGAGGAAGGGCCAACTGGGCTGCTGCGGGAAGCAGAGGCCTTGCCAGAGGTGCCAGCTCTAGCAGCACTGCAGCAACAGCAGCAGCAGCAGCTGGATGAGCAACTAGAGGAAGCTCCAAGGTTAGCACGGCAGGCACATGCCTTGTCGCCTCCAGTGTTAGCAGGTCTACCAGCACTGCAGAAACCGCAGCAGCAGCAGCAGGCTGTTTGGTTGAAGGAAGCGTCAGATGAGCAACAGCAGGAAGCACAGGCCTTGTCACCACCAGAGATGGCACCTCCTCTAGCACAGCAGCAGCAGCAGCAGCGAGGGGAGGCGGCTGTTGCCTACGTCTCTGCACCAGGCCATGGCCGCATGCATGTCTTAGCTGCACCGGCACCGCCAGCGGCTAGTGCTGCTGGTCAAGCTGCTGACATCAGCAACGTTGTAACTGTTATAACAGACGAAGACATGGCAGTCCTGCAAGGCGAAGGTGTGCCAGATAAGGTGCTTGCATACACCAGTGCGCTGTGGGAGCTGCAGCGGCAGCAGCGGCTAGCTGATGGGGGTGCAGAGCAGCCAGATGAAGTCGATTATACTAGGCAGTTTAGCGCAGCAGCAGCTGCTGGCTGGCCGTGCCCTAGCCCGCAGCTGCAAGCCATACTGGATGATGCTGACCGGGCTCCTGCAAGCTGTGGGGATGGGGCAGCAGCTGAAGCAGTAGTTGGTGGTGAGGTGTGGGCGTTGATTGACGGTCCGTGGTCTCATGCAGCAGCAGGGAGCAGCACGTCTCCTGGGCAGCTAGCAACGGTGCAAACTGGGGCCCAAACATGGCAGCAGCAGCAGCAGGAGCAGCCAAGAGCTAGTGGAGCTTCGTCCACAACGGCTGATGAATTATGGTTTGAGACATCACAGCCAGCTCTGCAGGAGCAAGCTTTTTCAGCAGCTGCTGCGTCAACGGCAGTAGCTGCTGCGCAATGCGAAGATGAAGCAGCACAAGCAGCAACGATGCCGATGTTCGAGGTGCTGAAGACAGCAGAGATAGTGCCTGGGGATGACACTGCCGATTCAGCTATAGCAGCAGAGGCACAGTGCCCTGCAACAGCATCAGCAGCAACAGGGGCGCTGGTCACTGCGCCCAAAAATTTACAGTACCCTGTCCCAATGCTGGCAACTGAACAGCAGGGAGCAGTAGACACTGCAGCCGCAGAGGAGGCACCACTTGTCACTGCACCACCCATCACTGCAACGTCAGCTGTACAGGCTGGTGTCAGCACTGCGACAGACACAACGGCCCTTGAGCAGGCAGCACAGGATGGACCAGCAGAAGTTGCTCAGAAGATCATGCAGCAGCTAACCGCAGCAGCAACGGCAGCAATTCATTTGAAATTTGAAGCAGCGCTGGTTGACGATGCAGATGTTTGCAAGAAAATAACATCAGCAGCTGCATCAAATACCATAGCCAATGTTGTTGCACAGGTGGCAGCTGAAGAGCAGGCAGCACAGGAGCGGGCAGCAGCTGAGGCTGCCGCCACTGCTGCTGCTGCTGTTGCTGCTGCAGAAGCAGCTGAGATCAAGCGCATCACAGCAGCGGTGGCGTCACAGGCAGTGGCCAATGTTGTTGCACAGGTGGCAGCTGAAGAGCAGGCAGCACAGGAGCGGGCAGCAACTGAGGCTGCCGCTGCTGCTGCCGCTGCTGCCGCCGCTGCCGCTATTGCTGCTGCAGAAACAGCTGAGATCAAGCGCATCACAGCAGCTGTGGCGTCACAGGCAGTGGCCAATGTTGTTGCACAGGTGGCAGCTGAAGAGCAGGCCGCGAAGGAGCGGGCAGCAGCTGAGGCTGCCGCTGCTGCTGCCGCTGCCGCCGCTGCTGCTGCTGCTGCTGTTGCTGCTGCAGATTCAGCTGAGATCAAGCGCATCACAGCAGCGGTGGCGTCACAGGC
>CADDIJ020002170.1:0-40820 GCA_902809745.2 Tetradesmus lagerheimii | reverse complement strand
ACCGCTGTTATGGCAAAATGTTTCAAATGATCAATTTTTTTGATTGGTAAGAAGCATGCAAACCAATTGAATGTTTGTGCTTGGAGCCAGCCCACCACAGGCATGTTGGTGGTTCAACATTCGGTAGCTGGTTCGCGTGGCTCATGGCTTGAGCTGAACAGGCAATATAGATGATGCATCATTTGATACAGATTATGCAGAACTATATCGCACTAGGCAGTTCACTAGCTTGTGCAGCGTAGGCGGACGGCTTTGTGTGTGCAGCATTCCAGGGGTGTACTACACAGTGAGGATGTTAAGATATTGTATGTACATACGGCAGTGTAGATGTGCAGAAGCTGTCTGTGCAGATGGCAGTTTGAATGAAGTATGGGTCTTTTATTGCTGTTTTCGTCATGTTACCCATTTCAAACCATGGCATCCATGCCATCGCAATTGCATGGCAATGTGGGTGTGCAGATGCTGTCTGTTTGCATGGGTGTGTGGATGTGCAGATTCTGAGCTGCAACCACTGAATTGAACACATGCGGATGCGGTACAACACGCGTTGGAAAGCCAATGCACTGCCAGTTTCAGACTTTATGTGTCTGCTGGAAGCATGGGTAGACTGTTAGTGCGTCTGTGTGGCCGAGGTGTGTCTGTGTGGGCGCAATGCATCCGTTTTTTTTTGGGAAGGGGTGCCTGCCAATTGGCAGCAGCTGCTGCTGTTGTGCAAGAAGCGTGTGATTGTTTCATCTGGCAATGCTGAATGGCCATTCACCACGGTGAATGCGGTGTGGTGAACTCACCATGGTGAATGCGGTGTGGTTTGTATCAAACACCCGAATTGGGTTTGAGGTCCTGCTGTTGGGCCTTGACCGCACCATGAGACAGCTGCTTTGAACCTTGTTACAGCTGTCTTTGCAACAGATGGCAAAGCATAGCAGATTGCCTATTTGTTGTATAAGATAAAGAGTGAGTAGGTACGTGTGGGTCCAGTCACAGTCTTAGATAATATCAGCCACCCCGTTGTTTGCCCCAGTTGACACGTCGTCAACACGTGGTGTGTCACTGACTGGTTTAGCAAACCATTTTGGGGATGCTGCTTACCGTTGAAGTGTTGCACGGCTGTTGCAGTGTTGCCAACAGTGCGGCACTGCTCTGTTGCACTGCGCACTGTGGCAAAACTCCAGCGACTTGCAGCGAGTCTGGTTTCCACTGGGTGCCATCCAGTGCTGTCCGCTGCAAGAGTTCCGGTAGACTTCGAAGTCTACCAGCCTTGCCAGGGCACACGTGCACAGCTCGTCCGCACTGTGGGCACGGTGTGCGGGCAGCGCCTAATATCTTGCAAGCTCCTGTGACAAAGGCCACAACTATCACAATGACGAGTCAGAACAGACTGCCACCACAACCGTTGTACGGTACTGTGATAACATAGTGCTTCACACGCTGACACACTGCCCAGCCGGAGACACACACAAGTTGTATTACAAGTTCATGCCAGATTTCACGTCAGGCTGTAGCGGCAGTTCAACATGACAGCCACCGTACACTACTGAAAGGCCGAGATTGCCGGTTCAATCCGGCGTTTTTTGAAGCACTGCGGACGCTGCGAAGCCCTGGCAAGCGCTGAAAGTAACTTTATACATGTGACTATGATCTGAGAGTGCACCAGCCTACCCAGCGAGCGTCCCTGTTCAACCGTGCTGCAACAGACCGCCAAATGACTGAATACTGACCAGCACGCTTGCAGGCCCTCAAGTACGCTCCTGGTGAAACGCGGTGATGCTTAGGCGGATCAGCGGCTCGGCGAACCGACAGTTTGAATCCTCAATACTCAGCTCCTGACGAGACGTAGATGCTACGCACTAGCCAAAAGCATTCATATCCATCACTTGTAGACAGTAAGCAAGAGCAGACCTCAAGATCTTCTTGACTTTGTCACCAGAGCTCTGCCCGTCCTAGTGCAAAAGCGCCTCGGTTGAGGTGACCGCGATCGCCATGCTGGCAGGCTCAAAAGTTTTTAGGCTGCTGCTGCTGCTGCTGGTGGTGGTTAATGATGAGCCTCAGCTGCTGAGGCCTGTGCAATGCCTTGACGACGCCGGCCTGCTAACACTATGACTACGGCTGGTCCCTAGTGGTCCCTAGTGACCCCCTAGTGACCCCTAGTAACCCCTAGTGGTCCCTAGTGACTTGGGCACTAGAGAGCAGCATATAGGCCCATCATCACCCATATATATACATGAACGAGCTGTTTATGTTAATTTTTTGATGTGTTACGACATAACATGACCTGCATTCCTGGCCAGTGCTGGCCAGGCTGTAAGTGCCACTGCTTAAGCGGAAGCTTCCGCCTAGGCGCCAAGCTGGGTTGGTGACACTCGAGCAGGTATGGGCAGCCAAGTGCAGAATCATTCCCAACGAGTTACAGTTACACATACCGTCACTTTCATACCCTGCCTACACTACCATTGCTGCTTGTGCACCCTTGCGCACTCGGGCTCAACATTGCTCACATGCTTTTGATTGCGTAGTGGCATCATAAACCAATATTGCTACACAAACACATGTGTACACCCAATGAAAACCTACACGCGTGCACGCAGGCACTCCGCGAGGTTGAGGCCACCAAGCAGCGCCAGCAGAAGAAGGCTGACAACGCTGCTGCCGCTGCCACTGCTCAGAAGCCTGCCAACACATCAATTGTGCCTGTTCCCAAGAGCCGCAGCAGCCGAGGCCGTGTAGTGAACCAGTCCGTCAAAATTGGCCCCCCCAAGGAGGCACAGAACTACTGGAAGCAGTGGCCAGAGGCGGGCGCCAAGGAGGCTGCAGCGCAGGGCAAGGCAGCTGCAAGTGAGCAGGCAGACACAACGGTGCAGGAGGTGATGGAGGAGGAGGAGAAGGAGAACCCCTTTGCTTACCCGGCCCCCAAGAAGGCACGCACACAGCAGCAGCAGCAGCAGCAGGCCGCACTGGCAGCAGAGGAGGCTGCTGCGGGCAATAACGTTGAGATGACGGCTGCAGAGCAAGAGGCTGCACTAGAGGCAGCAGAGGCTGCGCTGCAGGGTGTGGAGGCTGATGTTGCTGAGAGTGAAGTGTCAAACGATGAGGACTGGGAGGAGTCTGAGGAGGAGTCTGAGGAGGAGTCTGAGCAGTAGATATGTTGTGGTTGGGCAACGCCGTCGTCCTCTTGTACTGCCATCTTTGTACATTCTTCATGCATGATGGTTGCTGCCAGCATGTTTGCTTATCCAGTGGTTGTGCAAGCCGGCAGGCGGCTATTGCTTGCTCGGCGCTATCGCCTTGCTTGATTCACATGCCGTGGGTTGTGGGCGCCTGGCTGATAAGCTCCTGCTGCACATCACGTCACAGCTGGCAGCCAGCACGCAGGCCCATCTGGGCCACGTCGAGCGGCAAGCCCAACACAAGTCTGGCGCTGACTTAGTAGTGGTAGCATGCCTAGGCCACGCTAGCACGTGCTAGGTGCACCTGCAATGCAGGCTGCTACAGCCCCAATTGCAGCCCGGCACCCTAGGCCTGCCTGCCAGGCCCACCCGCGGCCAGGGGCGGCAGTGTGGGTGCCTGGGGAGCCCTGTGGGGCAATAAACTGCCCAGTCTGCGCTGGCAAGTGGAAGTGATTGTAACTGTTACAATTTATGGCTGATTCAGAGCGATATGCATGGCCCCAGGCTTCTCTAGTATGATCTCTAGTGTGCTCCCCTGGTGACTTACTAGTGTCCACTAGGGATGCAATTTGCCCTTGAAATGATCCCTAGTGATCCCTAGTAAGTCCCTAGTGAACTCTAGTGAACCCTAGTGAATTCCACTAGTGTAGGGGCCCACTAGGGGGCACTAGGGAGCACTAGGGATGCTACTAGGGATCAGCCGTAGTCATAGTGCTGGTGGCTCGAAGCGTAATGAACATCGGCGCCAAGATTGTTCACGGGCAGCGATGGCAGGTACTTTGTTAAGTTCAGCTCCACCGCGTCGAATCAAATTAGCCCAATTTTCTGATTAAAAAAATATCGGGACAATGTGATGCGTTTACAGGGCCGCGTGTGCACTCAGCACAGTACAGTTGTACCTGCAGCAGCAGCGCAGCAGCTGCTGCCTGCAGGCACATGTACATATGCAACACAACTGATGGTGCATAGCAGGCTGTATGTGTAACCCGTCGCAGGGTACTCAGTGAGTATGACGTAGTGTTTCGAGTATGTTTGGACTTGTATTGCATGGCCCATGCAAACTTTGGCAGCCGCCACAGAAGGCGCATAATAATAATAATAATAATAATAATAATAATAATAATAAATCCTTGTAAGCCATACCTTTCGGCATCGGCAACCGCGCCTCACCCACTGGGGAGGCGGAAAGCAGACTGATTATTCTCTCTACTTTCGGTGTAAGGCAGACCACCCAGACCCTTACACCCCTTACTAGGCAGCATGTGGGAATCACCCCATACGGTGGGCTGCATACCTAGCAGGGCCGGTGTGTATATAGCCAGCAATCGACGGAGTCCTGCGGAGAGTCGCGAGGACATTAGCAGCATCCTTCCTTCGGCTTTCGCCGGCTGTATCCCTGAGTCCAGGGACATACTGCTTCGGCTGAGAATCGAACCTGCAACCTTTCGGCCACTGTTCGTCCGTCATCACCACTGCGCCATGTGTTTAACGTCCCGCCGACCAGAAGGCGCATGTGTGCACCTGTGAAAAGGGCAACTGTCTGCAGCTCAGCTGCAGTCACTGTAACCGTCAGTAACCCCTTGGCTGTAACCCCCCGGCGGGACGTTAAACACGTGGGTTAGCGTAGTGGTATGGCGTTCGTTTGCCATCCATGAGGCGGGGGTTCGATTCCTGGTCGGGTCGAACTTATCCTTCCTGGTCGGGTCGAACTTTCTGGCGGCGCTGAGTCGAAAAATGCCGAGGCCTGAAGATACTTGGCGGCGGCGGTGGTAGTAGTGCGACGTAGGCGCTGAAAAGCGCGTCGCGGAGGGTGACCAGACTGGCTCCGTGTTCTCGCGGCCCTCCACCGGGGTATGGTGGCTTGTAACAAATTCTTAAAAAAAAAAACCCCTTGGCTTACGTGTGGTTCGCAGATGACAGCCTGTGTATGCATGTATTTGCTTGCTTTTATTCATGCTCAACAACCATCTCCGCCAGAGGCGGCCAGTCCTTTTTTTGGGTGGATGTTGTGGGTCACTGCATAACTGCTGGAATGCAGAGATGTCACACCCTCAGCAGCTGGTCGGCCCTCTGCTTGCATATTCCATCAGCTGCCTTGAGTCCGACCTGCTTTTCTTGAGCTAGTGTTAGACGCCCGAGCTCAGCCCGCCGCCTGTACTGCAAAATGTATAGATTGCTGTCACTGACACTGCTTAGACTACTGCTTTCATGATCAGATACCCTCTGATACACCAACATTGCGTGTGATGAGAAAGACGGTTGTGCTTGCAAACCAAATGTCATGCCTCTCACACAGGGGCTGTTTTTCTGGGGTTCAGCCTCCTTTTGAGTGACAGTCTGAGCTGAGCTGTTCGCAGCATCCTTTTTCTAGCTGGTGTCCGTTGCGGCGTAGCCGCTTGAACACACCCTGTAACCCCTCTTCTTCTAACCGTCAGACTTGTTGGCGGTGGTAGTAGTGCGACGTAGGCGCTGATCTTTTCATGAAAAGCGTGTCGCGGAGGGTGACCAGACTGGCTCCGTGTTCTCGCGGCCCTCCACCGGGGTATGGTGGCTTGTAACAAATTCTTCAAAAATTCTTCACTTGTTGGCGGCAGGTGCAAGCCTGCCGTGCAGCGCTTTGTGGTTGGCATGTGCCCCTCACCATGACGTGCACCGGCTAATCATCATCATCATCATGTTACCCATTAAGCCATAGCACCGGCTAATATGGGATATGGTTTGTTTGGCAGCCATACATGCATTTGAGCATGGCCGCAGGGTGGCTTGGGCGGTCTCTCAACAGCTGAATGCGCCTGTGCTGGTAGAACAAGTTGCAGTGCGAACGGCAGTCGGTAGTTTTTGGGATGCACTTGCAGACTTTGCTGCTACAGCTCGGGTGCCTCGTCGACATAGGATTCAACTGCTCACATGTCAGCCGTTCATAGCTTGGCACACTGTGTTACGTGGCAATGGCTTGTGTGTGGTTCGCAGATGACCGCCAATGTATGCATGTTTTAGGCTTTGTTTTCATGCTCTACACCTTATCCACCAGTGACGGCCAGTCTATCTTCAGATGGAAGCTGTAGGGTCACTGCAGGCCTGCTGTGAAATGCAGCCGTGTCACACCCTCAGCAGCTGGTGTTTCCTCTGCCTGCGTCTCCTATCAGCTGCCTTGAGTCAGACCTGCTTTTCCTGAGCTGATGTCCACGCCCGAGTTCAGCCCGTCACCTGTACTGCAACATGTATAGATTGCTGACACTGTCACTGCTTACACTACTGCTTGCATGATCAGATACTATCTGATACAACAACATTGCGTGTGATGAGAAAGACTTTGTGCTTATACAACAAAGGTCATGCCTCTCACACAGGGGCTGTTTTTCTGGGGTTCAGCCTCTTTTTGAGTGACAGTCAGAGCTGAGCTGTTCGCAGCATCCTTTTTCCAGCTGGTGTCCGTTGCGGCGTAGCCGCTTGAACACACCGTGTAACCCCTCTTCTTCTCTCCTGTTTAGCCGACTGTGACCAGTCGCATTGTTACCTCAGCAGGACCCTGTTTCACGGCATGCGCCTGCGTCACACGCCCCCCACACTCAACCTTTATACCAACCCCAAACCCATGCACCAGGGTCACACTTCGGATGTCGAATGTTACACGTAGGAACATCGCCATCGCACTTCAGCGACCCAGCTTGAAGGAATTGTTAGCAAGCCGCAGCATATGCTGACTACTAAAGGCTCCAAATGGCATGCACAACCCAGCATGTAGCGGTACACACAAACGCATACAAGCCTTATATCCCAACCCTAGTGCACCTATTGTTGCCGCCGCTCTGTTGTCACGGCCGGCTCCTTGTGTAGCCGAGCATGTTGCCTGGCACGTGCACTAGCTGGGTCGTAGGGGTGCAGCATTTTGTGGTGCAGCCACTGCATGAGCGTAGCGAACGCATCGTCGGCCGCTACATGCGGTTGCCACACCCGCATCTCCAGCAGTGCCGATGCCTGTGTCGCATCAGCGTGCTCCTTGTCCGCCACGCTTGTGTCGTCCTGCGCTAGCTCTTGGCCAGCTTGCCTTGCTCCTGCTCGCTTGCGCCCCATTTGACTCAGCGCTTGTTGCTGCTTGAGTTGCTGCTGCTCCAGCTCATCCTTAATCCGCGGGTTCTTGCGCATGTTCTCAGCGACCAGGCCAGCGGCCTGCTCGCGCACCCATGGGTGGCTCAACCACGCCATGCGGTGCCACCATTTCGTGAGCTGCCGCCGGAACGAGGCCTCTTGCTGCTCAGTGATGCCCCCCAGGATGCCCGGTAGGTTGGGCAACTCCTCGGGGCGCACCTTGAGCACCGCAGACGAAAGCCGCAGTACGGCGCTGAACGGTTGCGCTACCCCGCCGATTGTGCCACCGGATACTACCACCGGGATGCATCCATGTAGCACAGCATCCTCAAACAAGCCTGGCCAGCCGTCACGCGGGACGACTAGGCAATACCGGCTGCGTGCGAGGAGGACGGAGTGATCCCCCTCGAGCTCTGCTTCTGTCCCGATCCATATGCGGTGCTCGTCCCGCCAGCGGCCCTCTCGCGACAGATTTGCTAGCGTCTGCCGCACGCCTTGGCTGAATGCCGGCGGTCGCGAGTCTCCCATGTCAGTGCGTAGTAACAAGAGGATGTCACGGGTGCGTGTGTCTCCACCCATAAAGGGGCTCGCGTGGTAGCGTGGTGGCGGTTTGAAAGCAGGAAGGACGACGTCCTTGCCTGGCGTATAGCACGGGTGGCTGCCTATCGCCTGTAAGTATCCACTTGGCATCGTGGGGTCATCCTTGTCATCTCCCTTGTTGAAGTTGTATTCCCATCTGCAGGCAAGCAAAATGTGATAGCGACAACACGTTTGTTGCATGGCCCAGCAGGTATACAAAACACATGGCTACATGGACACATCAGGATCTGGATCACCAGTTGCACAGTGCGCATAGGGCGTAGGTGGCGGCAAGTTTGAAGCACAATGGACCATTCAGCGACAATCAAGCGCGCCAAACCAAGTGTTGGCCTAAATATCGCCCATGCCTTCAAGGTCATCCACCTAAAACATGTTGTACACGTGTGCTCACCTGCTTGTGCTGCTGTTCACCATGCCACCGCTGTTTGTAGCAGCATCGTCGCCGACTGTCACCGGCAATCTGCCCCATTGACTGAGGATGATTGAGGCATTGTAGATCTCTGATGGCGCCCAGCATGCACCTCGTCATGCGAGAAGAGCCAGATGTGGTTGGCGCCGTTGGTTGCATTCCAGTAGGGGTACGTGGTGCGCACCCAATTGAGCGCATCCAAGTACATCGCAACACCTTGCTTCACCATGGAACGGCTGCAGTGCAAACACACACCAAGCGAGGACGGTAGTTCAGAGTTGATACTTAGCGTTCGTGCACAGCTGCTACAATCCGCGGTTTGCCCTAATCGGAGTAATGTTTATATGGCAGCAGCAACGTAGCTACCCTCTAGTCCCTCTTAGCTTTGCTTGACGCTGACAAAGTCATCAGTAGCAGGCGATAGCACACGTACGCCTGGCGGCACACATACGCCTGGCAGTGGCCCACCCATGAGTGCTGGTGCACAGCTGGCCAGCCCTTACCTGTGCACTTTCCACCAAGGCGCATCAGCCCAGCCCGCCACAGCTTCCATGAAGCAGCTGGCATACACAGGCACGTAGAAGAAGTCGGCCTCCTCTGGGTTCAGCGTCCTGTGGGGGCTCTGCAGCATTAGCTCGTGTAGGTGACTCTCAAGCGGGTAGCGCCAAGCGTTGTTGCCTGCGGCCAAGAGGCAAGAGGCAAAGCGGCATATAAGAACAGACACATGAGGCTCCAACCTTTGATGTTGGTTGTGTCTACGTCGATGACAGCAGAACACTAGGTGTATGTACAACACATATATACATGAGTTACGCCAACATCAACGTGCAGCAGCAGCCATGGTACATCACCTGACCATGGCAACGGCAGGTGTACTGCTCGTGTTGTGCTGTTGCTGTGCAAGGTGGAACAACGGCCATGGTACATGACCTAATCTTGGCAGTGACAGTTCTACAACAGCAATAGGACACCAACTGTACATACGCATGTCGACATCATCGTGCAACGCCTGCCTGGCAGCTGACCATATCATGGCTATGGCAGCAGCGCAACACTAGTTGTACACATCAAGCATTCCACCATCGTTTTAGCGTAACTGCCATCATCGTACCATGATGGTACCTGACCGTATCTACACATACTACATGTTGTGCGGTAAGTGGCAAGCACCTGACATCCGCATCTAAGTTTACACATGTGTTCTGTTTCACATGTTCGCTACTCACTCTCTGTGGTTGTGTAGAGGCTGAAGTTGCTCTTGCTGAAGATGCGCCAAGTGCAGGTCTGCTTGCTGGGGCGGTACTGCAGCAACCGGCCCACAAACCTACAACAGCCAGCACAGAACGCCACGATGGGATGGTGGTGAGCGTGCAGTACAACACAACACAACACACTCGCAGCTTGCGAGGCTTGTTGTAAGACCTCTACTGCTGCTGCTGATGCGGTGGCAACCAATGGCGCATGTTGGATATCTCCTTGCAGCCAACCACATGTTCTCAAGAGGCTCCATACATGCTCCCTCTCGCATATGGTCCTCCAAACTGCAATATTCCCTCACCTGCTTGGCATATCATACACAAAGATGCGTGGACGCCTTGCCTTGCCTTCCGGCACTTCTCCTAGCCCTTGCTCAACAAGATGCTGCAGCAGCACCCCATCGGCCTCGCTTGTAAGCCTGTCCATCTGCACGCCTGCTGACGCCATCGCAATACTGAGCGCAGCCTGTTTGCTGTTGCTACTGCTACGGGCGCTGCTAGAGCTTGTGGTGTTGGAAAGCCACGATTGTACTGCAGCAGTGACAGTCTCTTGCTTAGGAGCGATGCTGATCATGCCCCTGCGGCCGCCACCGCCCGTCCACATGTGCCGCAACAGCTGCCTGTTGCGCTGCTCCTTGATGCTTGGGTGCTGCCCAACCACAGTACTAGCTGCAGTGGCAGCTTCAACGGCTGCCTCTAGCTGATGCTCCAAGCGTTCAAGCCGCAACTCTTTGTCTTCGACTTGCTGCACATGCTCCTCGGCAGCCGCTGTGAGGTGCCTAGCTGCCCGCTTTTTGACCTTTTGCGCTTCCTCTGTGGGTGCTGCGGCTGCCTCCTCTGCCTCATGTAGTGGCTTGAAATATATGTCGGGAATCGGCGGCGCCTGTACCTCGGCGGCTGCCTCCACTAGCCCCCCATGCGCCGCCATGTTGATCAACGCTTGTTGCTGCTCTTGCTCTGACAAGCTCCCACCCACAGCGACAGCTGCTGCAGCCGGCACATCCTTTCCTGTGGCTATCGCAGCTGTAGCAGCTGCTGCTGCAGCCGCTTCTACCGCTGATGTAGCTGCACTCCACACATCTACGATCAGATTCTTCATGTACGGCCGCTCAAACAACAGCCGCAAATGATCTGGCAGCGCTGCCGCTGCCGCCGCTGCAGCCGCCTCGATCTGTTCAGCAGCTGCTGCGGTGTCTGCTTCTTCCTCAGCTGCTGAGTCAGCGTGTAGTGCTGCTTCTGCTTCTAACGCCGCATCCCCTGCTATCTCTGCAGCTTCCTTCTCACTAACGCCAGCACCATCGCCGTCTTCATCGTCCCCGTCAGATCCATCCTTGTTACTATCACTTTTTGAGTCACCGCCATTGACTTCGCCATCACTAGCCTCACCACCATCTTCTCCGTTGAGAGCAGAAGCGGGGCCATCTAGCACATTTGCATTGGCGAGCCGTGCGCAATCAAGGCCGTACCAGCCCTCAAAGCAGCTGCAGAAGCCTCTGCTGCATTCACCGTGCCCGCTGCATTGGTTGGGGCAGACAGTCTCCGTAACAAGCTGGCATAGGTCTCCGTCAACACCATCCATGTCGCAAGAGCAGCGCACGCGTGGTGTATCCACGGTGCACCAGCCCTGCAAGTGGCAGCAGCAGCAGCAACAGCAGGAGTACATGAAGTTGATGTTGTGAACGTAAGCATTGTGAGGTGACGTCACTTGACAATGTCACATGCAGTGCGCGCACAGCCTGTTTGCTGCCTACCAGCCCAGCAAACAGCATTTGCTGCCTACCAGCCCAGCAAACAGCAGCATTAGCGCTGCACTACAGCAACATCGCATGGCTGAGAGTGTTAGATGTGGCGAGTTGTTTATGAACCAGCATTATAAACGCGCGCGCGTGTGCCATGTATGTTGTCATAGCACATGCCATGTTTCTCTCCGCAGCTCAGCTGCTGCCCTTTGTCATCGCTGCTCAACCGCTCTCAACATCTCAATGCGCATCTTGCGCTCAACCTCACCACTTACAGTAGCATTTTCTGCATCTGCCCAGCTGCTACCCAAGACCCTTAACCTCAAGCAGCAACCAAACCATCCACCAGCGCCCACCTGTGCCCCATAGATGTCATCATAGCTCATGCCATCCCTGACACCCCAGCTCAGCTGCTGCCCTTTATCATCGCTGCTCCGCCGCTCACAACATCATTGCAATGCGCATCCAGCGCTCAACCCAACAGACGTTCCAGTACCCAACAGACGTTACAGCTGCCGTCCAAGATCCTGAACCTCTAGCATTAACTAAACCATCCACCAGCGCCCACCTGTGCGCCATATATATCATCATAGCTCATGCCATCCTTGACACCCCAGCTCAACTGCTGTCCTTTATCATCGCTGCTCAGCCGCTGACAGTTGCCGTGCAGCAGCCTGCCTGGCCGGATTGGTGGCCTGCCTGCAGCGGCTCCTTCCGGTGCGGGCACGCGGCCAAAGTGAGGCCCATCACAGTAGCAGATCCCAGTTGCGTCATCACACACGCCAGCACATCTGCAAATGATGTGCGTGGCCCATGCATGAAAATGCGCAGGCAGTGTCAGTACAGGAAGGAGGGCAAGCGACAGCATGTGACTGGCTGGCTGCCTGCTGCTGCTTCACGGTGCAGCTGCTCTGCAGCCTTGTAACAACCTAAGCCCTAGCGCCTACTGCTAACCCTGATAGTGCTATAATCCTAAGCCCCGATGCCTGCCCTTTGCTATACCCTCAAACACCCGAGCCCTGCCTGACCTACAGTTCATGTTTCAAATCCATTTCAAAAGCTGCTCAACAGCAGCCGCACCTGCTCTGTGTCCATCCACTTGCTGCCCAGTTCACGTCTCGTTTGTTTGGCCCTATGTAACTGGCCGGCTGCGTGCTGCTGCTTCAGGGTGCAGCTGCTTCGCAGCCCTTGTAACAACCTAAGCCCTAGCGCTTACTGCTAACCCTGATAATGTTGTGATTCTGAGCCCCGATGCCTGCCCTTTACTATGCTCTCAAAACCCTGAGCCCTTCCTGCCCGACAGTTCATGATTCACATGCCTTTCAACACATTGCTCAACAGCGTGCGCACCTGCTCTGTGTCCATCCGCTTGCTGCCCAGTTCACGTCTCGCTTGTTTGGCCCTATGTGACTGCCCGGTTGCCTGCTGCTCTCGCATGGTGCAGCTGCTCTGCAGTCCGTGTAACAACCTAAGCCCTGGCGCCCCCTGCCAACCTGATATTGTTCGATTCTAAGCCCTGACTCCTGCCCTTTGCTATGCCCTCAAACCCCTAACTAGCCGAGGGCCTGGCTGCTGCAAAACCCTCAAAACCCTGAGCCCTTCCTGCCCGACGGTTCATTAGCACATCTCTTATCAACATTCATCGACGTGCTCAACAGCAGCCGCACCTGCTCTGTGTCCACCCACTTGCTGCCCAGTTCACATCCCGCTTGTTTGGCCCTATGTGACTGGCCGGCTGCTTGCTGCTCTTGTCTGTGCGGTACTGGTTTGTGCAGGGCCGCAGGTCGGGGCTGCTGCAGTCTGGACCGCCAACACCTGCAGCAGCAGCAGCAGCAGCAGCAGCAGCAGTAGCAGCAGCAGTAGCAGCAGCAGCACGCCAAGGAGTGTCGATTGCCGTTTTGGTTGTAGCAGGGTCGCAGGTCTGGGCTGCTGCAGTCTGGCCCACCAACACCTGAGCGAGACAGAAAGTAACAGCAGCAGCAGCAGCAGAACATTGAGGTGCGTCAGTGGCTCTGTTGGTCAGAGCAGGGCCGCAGGTTAGGGCTGCTGCAGTCTGGCCCGCCAACAACCTGCAACAGCAGCAGCAGCAGCAGCAGCAGGACATCGAGGTGCGTCAGTGGCTCTGTTGGTCAGAGCAGGGCTGCAGGTCAGGGCTGCTGCAGTCTGGCCCGCCAACACCTGAGCAAGACAGAAAGTTACAGCAGCAGCAGCAGCAACAGCAGCAGCAGGACATCGAGGAGCGTCAATGGCTGTGTTGGTCAGAGCAGGGCTGTACATCAGGGCTGCTGCAGTCTGGCCCGCCAACACCTGCAACAGCAGCAGCAGCATGTCAAAGGGTGTCAGTTGCTCTGTTGGTGGTAGCATGGCTGCAGATTAGAGCTGCAGTCTGGCCCGCCAACACCTGCAACAGCAGCAGAAGCAGCAGGAGCAGCAGCATGCCAAGCAGTGTCAATTGCAGTTTGGTTGGTGCAGGGCCGCAGGTCAGGACTGCTGCAGTCTGGCCCGCCAACACGTGAGCAAGGCAGTAAGTAACAGCAGCAGCAGCAGCAGCTTGGTACACAGAGGTGGTAGCTGCTGCAGTTTGTGCACCATTGCCTCACGTAGGCTGCAGGTTCAGACTGTGGCAGTTGCGCCTGCCACACTGCTAGATTAGAACTGGCGGCGGTGGCAGCAGCAGCGGTGTGTGTGGCACAGCATTTAGAAGTGCTATATGCTATCATCTATAACTATTGATTGGTGCAGGCAGCTGACCTACTGCTGTTCAGTCCTGTGTGGTTTGTCACCCGGAAGCATGCCAGCGGCAACAGCACCTATATTTCTGCATCAACGTCGTAGCCGTGACTTGCATAGCAGCTGCTGCTGCTGCTGTTTACCTGCTGGGCAGTCACACAAGCCAGTGTCACCATTGCACACGCCTCTCCCACTGCAGCCGTTTGGGCAGGGTTTGCTGTGCACCTGCGGCTGCTTCACGTCAACATACGGCTGCGTGTAGTAGTCCAAACAGTGCGAGCCACGGACTCCATGACAGCGCTGCAAGCTATCCAATTGGATTGATAGCTTGTGTCCTGCTGTGCTATCACTACTGCTGCTGCTGCTGGCTTGTGCCAAGCCCCGCTGATGCTGTTGTTGTTGTGTGTCCAGTGCAGCTTTTGGAAGTTCGGTGGAGGTGCATGTGCAAGCTAAGCAGCACAGCCATACGGCCAACAGATGCCGTTGCAAGTTGCTGCTGTTCCGCGCCATGCTGCTGGCCGAAGCAAGCCGAACGAGGTTCTGTCTACACGATCATAGCAAATTGAATGTTTTGTCAGTTTTGAGAACGAAACATGTACGCGAGAAGTGATGTGGCCCTGGTGATGGTGAAGAAGCGGGCCGAGAAAGTTGTTGCCTGGTTTTGCGGTGGAGTGAAACCAAAATTCGAGATACACACACATGCAATGAAACAGCCGGGTTTTGTGCCGCTGCTCTTGTTCAATTGTGTGTAACACTTTCAGTTGCAGCAATACACGACTCCTTGTCTTCCGGCCTTTCTCTGACATTTGAAGCTTGCCTATGATACCATGTTCAAGAAGTGCAAGTAACAAACTCGAACAAGTGTAAACTATCCCCTTGTACAGCTGGTAACCAGGCATGCACAAGCAGGTGTCACCTGCTGCTGGCAGGTGACTGCAGTACAATCACCAGCATCCTGGTGACACCCCGAGCACACAAGAAACAACCAAAATCACCCACGCTGCTTGCATTTACAGCCACCGTGGCTGTTTTGCAAGTTGTCTGCCAGCAGTGCTTCGTCAGCACACCATGCCTAGAAGCTGCAGGGGCCCTGCAGCAGCTGCTGCAGCTGCCATCACGACTCTTCGTCATCACCATCTTTCACCAACTCAAGCCATGACAACAACGCCATCGGACCCTCCATCATGGCATCTATGGCACAGCTCATAACAAGCTGTTCTGATGCGACTCTGCAACATCAGATCCTGTGACAGTCACTGTGCTGACGGTCAGCTGGCGTTGCTAGCAGCTGCTTCAAACACTGTTGGTGGCACCTGCTGCTGATCAAGCAGCTGCAGAGGCTGCTGCTGCTGCAGCTGAGGATGGTTGCAAGGTCAGGCCCTGGTCTGGATTAAAACAACATAACAAACGTACTGCAACAACTTGAAGAGCTCAAGCTGTACCACCGGGGGATCTAATTGTCAGCATCATGTGCATTAATGGCAATATTGCCAAACATCTGCAGAAGCCCAGATCAGCTGGCAGCAACAGTTGAGGCGTGTGAGTGGCTACCGTCAACTCCGACAACAGTCGGGCACCATCCCACCAGGAACTGCTGACCCCAATACCCAATGCAGAGGCAAATGACTGCAAAGGCAATTGACGGCAGCTTCACTCCAACACATACAACCTGGCTGCACCATCGAGTTGCTGCTGTTGTGTGTGATGGCTACATGTACAGATAACCGTTTTACTGGTGATGCGTGACAGTGGCAAATAGGTGCACAACAGCAGTACACAGAAGGGAAGACCTGACATGATAAAAGACAACGCGACCCATATGCGCATCGTCCCCGGCACAGCTGCATATCATATGCCAAGAGCCTCAGCTTAGAATGTGACATAACCCAGCATCATGCTGGCAGCTGCAGCACCACATAACGCTGGACAACTTCAGTGCTGCTGTTGCTGTCCGTAAGCCTCCTGCCTTGATCAAAATAACTGTAGCAGAATGCAAAGAGGCACAACCAGCATGCCACAGTGTGCATGAACAGAGAGCGCAGTATGTTAACGGTTGTGCGGGCTCAGCCGTGCATACAGGGTGACGCAGTTCTGGTGGGAAACTCTCTCACACGCACACAACCCGTCGCCCGTAATTACAGCTGAGTAATCAACCAACTGCCAATATGTAGCTGCCTTACATCATGTGGGTATGATACCCGAGCATCTGGTAAACCAGCAAGTGTGACTCAAGGTGCTGTCTTCTTGCTGTACATCACATGTAGAACACATGTCTGGCGATCCTGCACGTTTGCGGCTACAGCTCTTCAACCCACACCCAAACACGCTACACTATACACCAGATGAATTCAAGTTTGTATGCACACATGCAGACTGCACAACACTCAGCAGTGCCGTGCGTTGCTGCCACACTCTGAGAAGACAAACACACTGCTGTCAAATCTGCATGCCAAACAAAACATCAAACTCAACGCAGGTAGATGCCACAACTCACACACAGTCAATCCACTCACTCAGCTGCAGTCCTGGTGAAGCAGTGAGTATACACGATGAAGGACTCAACACACCGGAAACATTGCTCAAACATGACACTGCCAGCCACTGGCAGCGTCACTGGCCAGTGCTAGGCAGCAGCTCAAGTCTGCCTGCATGTCAGCAGCAGCAGGCATTGTCGAAGGGCCAGCACTCCTGCAACGTGACAAATCCAAGAAAGCATGTGCCCACTACTTCCAACAACCTGCTACTATGATGAACGCGCTTGCCGGACAGTGTTACTGCAGTGCTGCCTCTTACAGTATTACACATGCATCAAACTACTCCACAAGCGACACCTGTGGCCTATGCAGCAGCAAAGGATTGCCGCTAGTGCAGTACAACTGATCCTACACTTTGAATGTGACCTGCCCTACATGTGCCTCTGCTACTAGTTGGCATACTCAACATTGCAAAACAACACACTGTGATTGATTGCCATGGCATGGCATTGCCTGCTAGCCCAGGCTGCAGAGCACCAGACGTGCAACGGTCACTCCGAGTCAACTGCGCCATGGCCATGGCGATGCAGAAATGAATAGAAACGAGAAGGCAACCTCATGCAGTGTTTTGAGACCAGGAAAGCCCTGACAGCTGCCCTGCTAGTGAAACTGAGTGCAACGACCTTCATTGCTGTCGAACAGCTGTCCGCCAGGCATCTATATATATGCTGGCACGGTGCCGCAGGCCGACAGCTGCAACACACATTTGCCAACACACGAGGCTAAATGTACCAGCCAACGCATTGCGATCCCCTCATATCGCCTTTTCAAGTAAACGCTGCAGCAGAGGTTGATGCTGCAGCTGCTGTTTCTGACGAAGTTGAGCGCAGAGTTGGCCGGCCACGCCATGGCGCCGGCGTGTGGTGGCCACACAGCAAAACAGCGGCTGCCATGATGCCTAACCCTGCCTTCCAACAAGTACGGCTCAAGCGGCATCAGACCTGAGATGCAATGCGCTAACTAATCTGCACTGCATCGCTGTGCCTGCCGCTCAAACACTGCAGCACAGTCATGACAGCTCGCCACAAAGAAACACACACACACACACACTGATGTCCATGCATGTTGCAACATCAGTGGTCACAGCTGCCAGTGCTGCTGCTTTGTGCATGAGCCTCAACGCAGAACCTTGATTGTTTGGCCTTCCATGTGCGCAGTCTTGAGAGCTCCTCTTCGTAATACGTGGGCTTGTGCTGGGATGAGTCAGCTGCAGCTGCAGCTGCTGCAGGGGACACCACTTGCGCCTGGTCGGCAGTCGTGTATTGCACGGTGACAGAAGCCTGCGATGTGTAAAGCGAAACGAAATCAGCAGCTTGCAGACAGAGACACGCAGCTGCAGGCTGAGGTGGGCGTGTCGGGATGGCGACGTGCCGCGCGAAATTTTTAGGACACCTTTTGGCTCTATGCATGCCTTCAAAAAACATACCTGAGGTCGAACCATCACTCGAGATGAGCTTGCGCAGCGGCTGCTTCGAGCAGGACTGATGCTGCGAGCGCAATGCATTGTGCTGTTTTGTTGTTCAGTCTTGCACAGAGCGTTCCTTGACAGGGCCGATCTTATCTTGAAGCAGTGTCGGGTACATACAAAACTGCTGCACGGGACTCGAGGGCAAACTTTGACCAGGCAGGACAACTACGTGCACATGTCATTTGCAGGTACAAACCGATTGGTGAGCACCCCATGCCAGATCGTCCAGTTCCCTCAAAAACGTCCATTACACTCGCTTGTCAACGTTTTGGGGCAAACCAGGCACGGACAGACGCAGCACTGCTTTCACAGGCGAAGCCCCTTGCTGTTCTCCACACGCACCACAGGCACAATGCTGCTCGCATTATCGAAATGCGTACGTCGAAGAACGAATGTGACCACCTTCATGTTTGCTGTGTCGGTGTTTTGCCTCAGCAATGTGGGGTTGATTCTGCTGCACAAGCAGCTGACATCTCTTGGCAGCACAGAGGAACAGCGAAAGGACCTCGTCGCTTTGGACTATAGAAAAGAAGGATACACTGCTGCGGATGTGGAGTCGTTGCTGAGGTGCGGGGGCAGCTTTGGTATGCTGCTACTGCTGCTGCTGCTCAGCGGTGCTGGGCAGGGGCCAGCTGCACTGTGGCTTCCATGTTACAAAGTACCGTGATTGGCAGCCTGTGACACAACCAGAAGCAGTACTTGTCATCACAACGTCCATTCTAGTTGCATTGCACGAGCTGCAACATCCAGTAGCCTGCAACTGCAAAGCCTGATGTGCTGCAGCCAGCTAAGCAGCCATGCACTGGGCCTTACATGCAAGCCTTGCAGTAGTAGTACTATCCATGCACAAGGCGCCGCACAACTTGCCTTTTTTATTAATCCAGCCACTCTGCTGCTCGCCTACTTGCACCTTGTCCCGTGTCGTCAACTAACCACAGCAACTATGGGTCCCAAGGGCGAAGAACATATGCCCTGTTTGAAGCTTTGGACTCAGCGGCTTTCATGTGGAGCTATGCAGCAGTACTGTCGATGATGCTCAGTGCAGCAGCATCAGTGGCGCCATTTGAACTCCTGAAGCTGGCAAACCTGCTGCCTTGGGTTGCAGCAGTCGCAGACGCAGCTGAAAACAGCATAATCCTGGTGATGCTGGCGACATATCCGCAGAATGTGACAGCTCTGGCGCCATATGCAGTGAGGGCGAGCTCAGTGAAATGGACGCTGTTGTCGGTTACTGCTAGTACTGTGGCAGGGCTTGGGTTCTACTGCCTGTTTGCTGCAGCAAAGCAAGCAGGGAGACCCAGGGGTGCAGGGCAGCAGCAGCAGCAGCAGCAGCAACAGAGTCCAGGACAAAAAACTCGGCAGCAAAACAAGAAGCAACGATGACGCTGATGAGATGGCACTAATGCTTGTTTCAAGGTGTGTTTGCTGTGATTCGCAGCTTCAACGTGAGATGTGCTGAGTGATGGCTGAGTGATTTCGGCAAGGGGGTGCATGTGCAGAGGGAGCAGAGAGACAGAGAGTGCGCGCATGCGCAGCTGCCCTGCAGGGCAGAAGCAATGCAGCCTGCCAGCATGAATGGCAACAGCCACCAGCTGCATGCCAGCTGTGCTGACTTGATCCTCATGTATGCGTGTAGCAGTCATGCAGGAAGTGTACACGTTGACCAGAAGTTATGTCTGCAGCGAGCTGCTGCCTGCAACTTGCAGTTGAACTGCTCCCAACCGGGAGTCTTGCGGCAATATCAGGACCAAGCAGCATATATTTGCGCATTGACACATGCTCGGATGGTCGCTGCTTTCGGCTACTGCTTGACACCTGTACCTGCATCCTCATAGGACGCCAGTGCTCACAGCAGCGGTGCGCATTGGTATCGACAGTGCTGGCCACCCAGCTGTCGGTTGATTGGTTGTGTGCCATGTTAACAGAGAAGCCAGCACGTAACAGGCAGGGCCATGACCACGCATTTGTTGGCACAGCATGCTGTGAAACTTTACCTGAGAGTCAGTGTACCATATGCGTGGCACAGCCCCCTGCAGGGCATGCGTGCAGGCTGTTGACAGCAGTTGGCATAGGCAAGGGTGAAGCTGGGTGTGAGCATGCGCAGCACGCATCGACAGAGAGCGTGCTGTCAGACCAAAATGCTGCATCGTAGATCGGTGAACCTGAGAGCCACCCCTGCGCACTGTGCCACGTCGAACCCTAGGACCTCCTTCTAGGTCCTTGTTGTTACTAGGTTCGGTCAATGGAACGGCTGGCAGTTCACTTGAACGTCAATGCGTGTTTGAATTTGATTGAGAAACTCTGAAACAGACATGCAGCGCAGGCGTTGAGAGGAGCTGCGCAGCGAAACGCTTGTTCCGATACGTTTCCGCATGTGGACGTGCAGCATGTAGTAATAATAGTCATAAACTTTGATTGGAGCCCAACTGGGCTCACGTGGTGACACGCAGAGGCAGCAGCTACGGGCAGGGCCATGCACACGCTGCAGAGCCCGCCTGCAGCAGCAGGCCGTCAATGCGCAGCGCAGCATGCAGCACCACGCTGCTGCAGCAGTTCCAGGAGCAAGCCTTCGGTCACAGCAGTTGCTTCAGCAGGCGGTGCTGCTGTCACAGCTGCACCAGCACTGCAGCTGCCTGTCAGTTGCCGTCATGGTCAGCGCCTCAACCCAGTGCAGCAGCGCCGTCGCGCCCGCAGCACAGTACGGCGTGTGATGCAGCAGATGGTGAGATACTGACATGTACAATCAATTGAGCTTTGCAGGACAGGCATTGGCACCGTTGATTTCACACAGCAGCGTGTACGCGTGTGCCTTATCTGGAATCTGGCGTTCAAACAGCAATTGCTCACCAGTAACAGTAGATTCAGAACTCTTGTACCATGTGTACTCCTGCGGTTGTGCTATGGGCTGTACCTGCTGCAATGCATCGCCTGACACTGCATGCTCATCAGCATTTTGGCAGGCATCGCATATCAACGCAGCGGCTTGCACTCTGTTGTGCTTGACCCTGCTCCTTGCCCGTTTCTCCTTCTGTCCTGCAGCAGGGTGTGGACATCAGCCATGCACTGCATCAGCAAAACTTGCAGCAGCAGAGCCCCGCGTCTCTGCTGCCGCTGGTGGGGGGCCCTGGTGACATGCTGGTGGATGCAGTAGGCTCGTCACACGCGCTGTCAGTGCTGGTGCAGCAGCCTGTCTACCAGGTGCGGGTTTAGCTGCTTACAGCTGTTCGAAGCAGTGCAAGCATCCCATATGCGTGCGCCAGCAAGGAGTACTTGGGTGGTGCAGCAGCCTGTCTACCAGGTGCGGGTGTAGCTGCTTGCAGCTGCTTGAAGCAGTGCAAGCATCACATATGCGTGCGCCAGCAAGTAGTACTTGGGTGGTGTAGCAGCCTGTCTACCAGGTGAGGGTGTAGCTGCTTGCAGCTGCATGAAGCAGTGCAAGCATCCCATATGCGTGCGCCTGCAAGTAGTACTTGGGTGGTGCAGCAGCCTGTCTACCAGGTGAGGGTGTAGCTGCTTGCAGCTGCTTGAAGCAGTGCAAGCATCCCATATGCGTGCGCCAGCAAGTAGTACTTGGGTGGTGTAGCAGCCTGTCTACCAGGTGAGGGTGTAGCTGCTTGCAGCTGCATGAAGCAGTGCAAGCATCCCATATGCGTGCGCCTGCAAGTAGTACTTGGGTGGTGCAGCAGCCTGTCTGCCAGGTGAGGGTGTAGCTGCTTGCAGCTGCTTGAGAAAGCAGTGCGGCATCCATATGCGTGCGCCACGGCAAGTATTAGTACTTGGGTGGTGCGGCGGCATCACCAGGTGAGGTGTAGCTGCTTGCAGCTGCTTGAAGCAGTGCAAGCATCCCATATGCGTGCGCCAGCAAGTAGTACTTGGGTGGTGCAGCAGCCTGTCTACCAGGTGAGGGTGTAGCTGCTTGCAGCTGCTTGAAGCAGTGCAAGCATCCCATATGCGTGCGCCAGCAAGTAGTATTCGGGTGGTGTAGCAGCCTGTCTACCAGGTGCGAGGCTGATTATAGGAAGCAGTGTATTGCAAGCAGTGGCAGAAGATGATAATAACAGAACTTGCAAGGATCCCATGTGTGGGGTCCTGCAAGTAGTATTCGGGTGGTGCAGCAGCCTGTGTGCCAGGTGCGCGGCTGATGCTTGCAGGAAAGCGGAACAGTGGTTCCTGCAGGTAGCACCAAGCGGAAGATTCAGTCACCTGCAAGCAAGCAACGTGTGTTTGCCTGCAGGCAGTGGCTGGCAGGTCCTGCACTAGCAGCGCAACCATACCTAGCAGAACCCACTCCATCCTGTGGACGGATCAACATGCAGCCCGGTCACTGGAAGCAGCTGGTCTCGAAACTGCAGATAAGCCCTATGCAAGAGCCATGTTCAACAAGCAGCCGCACACTCCTCATATGTAGTAATTCATCATGCGCGCATCACCAGCTGCACCTACCGGCGCTGACGCTGCGTTCATTGCATTGCTGCTGCGTGTGCTGCAGGTTGTGGTGCAGTACAAGTCAGCAGGGCGGCCGCTGCAGGAGGCGCAGTGCGTGTGGGCACACACCTTGTGCATCAAATGCACCTTGTACTCACATACTCTTTGCTGCTGCCTGTGCTGCAGGTGGTGGTGCAGTACAAGTCAGCAGGGCGACCGCTGCAGGAAGCTCAGCGCGTGTGGGCACACGTTGGCCACTCTGGCTGGCAGTTCACTGAGGATGTGGAGCTGTTCCGCAGCCCACACGACCACAACTGCTGGACAGGCATCTACAGGTCAGCAGCAGCAGCAGCTACCGCAGGCATAGGCCCAGGAGCGACTTCACAGGCTCGGGAACGCGGTTAGCTTGCACTGTGTTATGGCTAATACTTGTTACAAAGCAACAGCAGGCAGGTAGCAGGTTGTGTGTGGCTTCATAGCACTGCTGCAGAAATAGTGTTACCCCTAGCTTATGCCGTGAGGAACTGTCGTGTGTCCATTTCACTGGCTGGCACGGCAACGCATTTATTGCAAAGACTTTCCTATTAAAGTGCATGCTTCGTCCATGTTTCTCAAGCTCTTGTATGTGTTGGTGCATGTGGTGTATTTGTTTGTTGTGCAGGCTGCAGGCGTGCCGGCTGGCCAACCCCAGTCATGTGGAGGTGCAGATGGTCTTTAACCCTGGTCCTCCTTTCTTTCTTCTGAAAGTGTCTCAAGCCCTAACGTGTGCTGGTGCATGTAGAGTATTTTGTTGTGCAGGCTGCAGGCGTGCCGGCTGGCCAACCCCTCGCGCGTGGAGGTGCAGATGGTCTTCAACTCTCTCTGTCCCCCTTTTTTTCCTGGAAGTGTCTCAAGCCCTAAATATGTGTTGGTGCATGTGATGTATTTTGTTGTGCAGGCTGCAAGCGTGCCGGCTGGCCAACCCCTTGCAGGTGGAGGTGCAGATGGTCTTCAACTCTCTCTGTCCCCTTCTCTTTCTTCTGGAAGTGTCTCGAGGCCTAACATGTGTGGGTGCATCTATCTTTTTGTGCTTGTTGTGCAAGGTGCAGGCGTGCCGGCTGGCCAACCCCTCGCATGTGGAGGTGCAGATGGTCTTCAACTCTCTCTGTCCCCTTCTCTTTCTTCTGGAAGTGTCTCAAGCCCTGATAAGTGTGGGTGCATCTATTTGTGCTTTGTCATGCAGGCTGCAGGCGTGCCGGCTGGCCAACCCCAGTCATGTGGAGGTGCAGATGGTCTTCAAGGGCCAAATGCCGCAGGGGCACCAGCAGTGGGACAACAATGACGGCAACAACTGGCAGGTGCGGCACAATAACAACTGTTCTGTATGAATTCAGCTAGCTGCAGTAGCAGCTGCCAGCCAAGGATGTCAAATGTCGCGGCACCAGCAGGGGCACCAGCAGTGGGACAACGACGACGGCAACAACTGGCAGGTAGGGGACTGCTGCCCAGCATCACATATGTTTTGCTGTTGCATGCTGCTAGCTCTCGTGTGCGGCACAGTTGTTTTGTGTTTTGAGTACAGCCGTTGTAGCAAGTGCTAGCTCAGGCATTTCATCAGCAGGGGCACCAGCAGTGGGACAGCAACGACGGCAACAACTGGCAGGTGCGGCACAGTTAATTGTGTGTTGTTTGGATTTGACAGGGCTCTCATATGGGGCTGCAGCAGCAGGGGCACCATCAGTGGGACAACAACGAAGGCAACAACTGGCAGGTGCGGCATAGTTAGTTGTGTGTTGTTTGGATTTGACAGGGCTCTCATATCTCTTTTGGACTCAGCTAGCTGCCGTGGCAGTGGCCAGCACAGGGATGTCATATGGTGCAGCAGCAGCAGCAGGGGCACCAGCAGTGGGCCAGCAATGACGGCAACAACTGGCAGGTGCGGTGCAGTAACAACTTTGTTGTTTGGTTTCAGCTGGCTGCCGTTGCAGCTGCCAGCCAGGGATGTCATATGTGGCGGCACCAGCAGGGGCACCAACAGTGGAACAGCAGTGATGGCAACAACTGGCAGGTGTATTTGGGTGTGTGCTTGCATGCAGCTGGCTGTGGCTGTAGTGTCGCAGCAGCTGCTGGCATGGGCTGATGCACGCGTGCAGGGGCACCAGCAGTGGATCCAACTGGCATGTGTGAATGGAACAATGCTAGCCTGGGGGGGGCAGCAGCACTTCGCGCAGGGTTGGTTCACAAAACTGCGCTCATCTCATTTCATCGGCCTGCTCATATGCTCACTGTGTGCAGCTACGTTTAGACACCTCAACACACAGCTGTGCCTGTCCACCTTTATCCAAGCTTTTAAGCAATGCTTGCTTCTGCTGCTGCTGCTGCCGCCGCCGCTGCTGCTGCTGCTGCTGCGCAGGTTGTTGCGGAGCTGTCGCACCATGAGGGCATGACGATGCCTCCCGAAGTGTCCAGCAGCTCCATCAGCGGCGTGCTGCTGCTGCTGCAGGTGCGTGCCTGGAACTTCAGCACACACAATTGCAAGCATAGTATGCAGCCTTTAGAGGTGTGTCGCTTGTGCTGGCTGCATGTTGCCTTGGGCAGCGTCACGAGGCTAGTTATAGACTCTTCATACTGTCCTTGTTCCTGCTGTGATGCTGTGGAGACAACCAACTGTTGCAGCCTCCCGCATTTTGTACCAAGCCATGGCTGTTCCTTCCTGACTTGGTCCGTCTGCTGCTGCCGCTGCTGCTGCTGCTGCTGCTGCTGCTGCCGCTGCTGCTGCAGGCGTTCAAGCTGCAGGGCCTGCTGACTGGGCAGCAGGAGGAGCTGCTGCGCATCCTGGCCTGCCAGCATGACACGCGGCTGCTCAAGGCATACGAAACAGTGAGCGGCTGCTGCTGTCCTAGGCGATTTGTGCTGTGCTATTGTTGGCTGTCTATGACACGTGGCTGCTCAAGGCATACGAAACAGTGAGCGGCTGCTGTGGCTGTTCTGTGCAATGTGCTGTGCGATTATCGGCTGTTTATCAGGGTGTCACTTGGTGGCGCACTTGCCTATGCGCTTGTGTGCTACACAAGTTTGCGCCAATGTGTCTTACTGACACACTGTTTTGTGCAATGCAGGTGCGCACGTGGTCTGATGACGCAGCTGCAGCTGGCATGCTGCTGTCACAGACGATGTACGCCAACAGGCCTGGCGTGCATGTGGTGCACGTGGCAGCTGAGATGGTGCCTATCGCCAAGGTAGGCTGCATACACATGCTTTTTGGCACTTGTCTTGCTTACTGCACACGGAGATGCTGTGTTTGCTGTGCATGGAAGTGGCTGCTGAGATGGTGCCTATCGCCAAGGTAGGAGCAGCTGCCGACGCTGTTTGACACTGCACATGGGTATGCTATGTGTGGTGTGCATGCATGTGGCTGCTGAACTGCTGCCTTGTACGCTGTTTGATGCTGCACATGATGGTGCCGATATCGTAAGGTATGTCTTACAAGCAACGATAATGGATCTGGTCATTTTGCAGCTCCAGATGTGCTGTTTCTGATATGTCAGTAGTTGCTGCACATACCATTGGGCACAAAAGTGTACGCTGAGAGTGTGTGTGCATGCCATTTGCAAGTTGCGTGTTGTCGCATACCTTGACGCTTTGCTGCTGCTGCTGCTGCCTCAGGTGGGTGGGCTGGGTGACGTTGTGACCAGCCTGGCCAAGGCGCACCAGGCCAGTGGCACACTGGTGGAAGTCATCATGCCCAAGTACGACTGCGCTAACTACAGGTGGGCCTTTGAACGCTGTTTTATTGTTGGATTTTAATGGTTTTGATTGCGCTGTTGGTCTACCATGACGGGATGTGTGTTGGCGCTGGCTAGCGGATGGCACGCTGGTGGAAGTCATCATGCCCAAGTACGACTGCGCCAACTACAGGTGGGCCTTTTGAACGCTGTTTCATCGGTGGATTTTCAACGGTGTTTATTGCGTTTTTGGTCTATTATGAAGGGATGTGTGTCGAGTTGGCTAGCGGATGGCACGCTGGTGGCAGTCATCATGCCCAAGTACGACAGCCCCAACTACAGGTGGGCCTAATGCATGCCAATCACCAAGTGCTTATGTTGCCTTCGAGCACTCCGGGGTTGCAACCTCGCAATTGTTTTGTTGTCAACCGGCGGATAGCATGCTGCCGCACTTGTGTATGTGCTTGCTCCTGCCAGTGCCATCAACTGGCTGCGGCACCTGACATCCTTCCCGATGCAGTGGGACGGCAAGCCCATCACTGTTGCGTGTTCGTTTGAATTGACCTCTGACTTGTGGTGCTGCCGCATTTGCTGCATGCAGTGCCATCGACCGGCTGCGGCACCTGACATTCTTCCCGTGTTCGTCAGAACCAACCCCTGACTTGTGTTTCGTGCTTTCGTCCTTGCTGCATGCAGTGCAGTCGACCGGCTGCGGCACCTGACCTCCTTCCCGGTGCAGTGGGACGGCAACGCACCCCAAGGCATGCCCAGTCCAGTACACATTTACCCCTGTGTCAAACTGCCAGTAATGCCGTGTGTCATCCACTTCTGTTTTTCTGCTTGCGTACTTGTCTGCACTTTGCAGTGCAATCGACCGGCTGCGGCACCTGACCTCTTTCCCAGTGCAGTGGGATGGCAAGGCCTTCACTGTTGAGTGTTGGCCAGAACTGACCTCTGACCTGCTGTGCGTGTTTTCATGCTTGCTGCATGCAGTGCAATTGACCGGCTGCGGCACCTGACCTCTTTCCCAGTGCAGTGGGACGGCAAGACCATCACCACACATGCCTGGTGTGGCGTAGTTGAGGGGCTGCCGGTGTACCTGCTGGAGGCAGAGAAGCCGTCTGCCTTCTTCTGGAGGGGGCAGTTCTACGGAGAGGTACGGTTTGTTAACTCTGATGCACTTCTAACAGTTGTTACTTACTGCGTGGTGTTGTTACGCTGTACATCACCATCTGGCGGTTTGGGGTTTGTGTGTGTTACACGCCTGGTGTGGCGTGGTTGAGGGCCTGCCGGTGTACCTGCTGGAAGCAGAGAAGCCTTCTGCCTTCTTCTGGAGGGGCCAGTTCTACGGAGAGGTGCGCTTGGTTTATTCAGATCTTCTTATTCACTTTGAGCGCTGCTTTTGTATGGTGCGATCACTGTGTCATTGCGGTGTGATCACTGTTTGAGGTGAGGTCTTGCACTTGTGCATGCCTGGTGTGGCGTGGTGGAGGGGTTGCCGGTGTACCTGCTTGAGGCAGAGAAGCCTTCTGCCTTCTTCTGGAGAGGGCAGTTCTACAGGGAGGTGTGGTTTGTTTACTCTGATGTACTCTGTATGACGGTCATCACTTGTGCATATGTTGTCACGATGTGCATTGTCATCTTACAATGGGGCTAGCGTTCGTGCAGCCTGGTGTGGCGTGGTGGAGGGGTTGCCGGTGTACCTGCCTGAAGCAGAGAAGCCGTCTGCCTTCTTCTGGAGGGGGCAGTTCTACAGGGAGGTACGGTTGTTATGCTGATGTAATTCTAACGGCTATTACTGCTGCATGGTGTACATCACCGTTCAATGGGGCTTGCGCTCGTGCATATGCCTGGTGTGGCGTGGTTGAGGGGCTGCCGGTGTACCTGCTGGAAGCAGAGAAGCCGTCTGCCTTCTTCTGGAGGGGGCAGTTCTACGGGGAGGTGCGGATTGCTCTGATGTACTGTGCATTCACGGTGATTACCTTTGCATGTTGTTATCACGCTGCATATCACCATCTGGCGGTTTAGGCTTGGGTTTGTGCATGCGTGGTATGGCATGGTGGAGGGGTTGCCGGTGTACCTGCTTGAGGCGGAGAAGCCTTCTGCCTTCTTCTGGAGGGGCCAGTTTTACTGAGAGGTGCGGTTTGTTTTGCTGTACTCTGTACGACGGTTATACTTCTGCCTGGTGATACCACGCTGTGCATTGCCATGTTATGGCTCTGGGTTTGCGCTTGTGCATACGCCTGGTGTGGCGTGGTGGAGGGCCTGCCGGTGTACCTGCTTGAAGCAGAGAAGCCTTCTGCCTTCTTCTGTAGGGGCCAGTTCTACCGGGAGGAGAGATTAAGATTTTTTGTTTCCTGTGGTACAAAACTGAACACGCAGAGGGCATGTGTGATGTCCATGCACTCCTGCACTCTGTAATGTGCTGCAGGTGCCCAGCGCTGATGTGAATGTAGAAATACCAGTAGGAACACACTCTTCTTGTCTTGTCTTTCATTGTGTCAGGGGGTCAATGCAGCACCCTGGACTTCTGCATCGCTGGAGGTCTGATGCTTTTGTGCTGCGGCTGTGTTCGTGCTGTACCACTGCTGGCCAGGCTGAACCCGTGAGTGCTGCTTGAACTTCTCTTGAGAGGGCTCGTGCTGCACACGTGTGTGTTTACGTCGCTGCTGCTGCTGCTGCCGCTGCTGCTGCAGGCTGACGACTGCGAGCGCTACATGTTCTTCTCGCGAGCTGCGCTCGAGTTCCTGCTGGTGATGGACAGGCAGCCAGATGTGCTGCACCTGCACGACTGGCAGAGCGCCCTGGTGGTGAGTGCGCGCGGCGCTGATTGCTGTGTTAATCTTGTCATGACACGCTTGGATATCTACAGCCATCATGGACTGTGTAGTTGAACGCGCTGCACCTGTCTCGTGGTAGAATGCATTAGTGGCAGGCGCAGTGTACACTGAACTGTGTGCACCGGTGGAGACTTCACATAACACTTCTACTGAGAGTGCATGTAAAGTTGTGTACGGCAGGACCTGTCAGTTGCATGGTGAGTGGATGCATGTATGGTTGCTTCAAAGCGAGCTGTGATGCGACTGCTATCGTCAATAGCTACGACACAAACTTGGCTAGGGCGCTGAGATTGCTTGTGTGTTGTGTCCTGCAGGCGCCGCTGCTGCAGCATGAATACCGTGCGCGTGGGCTCAGCCGGCCACGCTCGCTGCTGACCATCCACAACATAGCCTTCCAGGTGTGCTGCATGCTGTTCTGGTAAAAAAGGTTGTCTGGCAGATGACTGGTAATAGGTGGTTGGCGTGCACTCGTGTAAACCGGCCACGCTCTCTGCTGACTATCCACAATATAGCCTTCCAGGTGTGCTGGTGCATCTTGGAACTAGGGTGGTCTGGCAGATGAGGGGTTTATGTAGTTAGCATGCACTTCTGTCAACCGGCTCTGCTCGCTGCTGACCATCCACAACATAGCATTCCAGGTGCACTGCAGTGCTGGTGTAAGATCTGACGCTAAGCAGAGGCAGCCTTCACCTGTGTAGTGCTCATGATGTTGCTGTTCGCTGTGCACATGGCCTCCCCTCAGTGTCTACCAGTATCTTGAACCTCTTGTTGCGTGACAGTACACACTATTGTCACAAATACACTACCCAAACCCGCATTTCTGCTGCTGCTGCTGCTGCTGCTGCTGCTGCCGCTGCTGCTGCTGCTGTGTCTGTCTTCAGGGCTGGATGTCTGCTGACATGCTGGCCAAGGCTGGCCTGCAGCCTGGCTGTGACACATTACTGGAACCCAGTTTGCTGCTGCTGCTGCTGCCACTGCTGCTGTGTCTGCCTTCAGGGCTGGATGTCTGCTGACATGCTGGCCAAGGCTGGCCTGCAGCCAGAAGAGTTGGCGCAGCCGCACTTGATGCTGGACGACAGCAGGCCCGGCTTCTGGCACGACCGGCACGATGTGTCACTCATGCGTGAGCTGCATCTCCATGTATATTGCTTGTATGTTGGGTTTTGGTTACACTACCGTTCGGTTTGAACAGTTGTGACGGCGGTGGGTGGCATGTTCGCACAGATTGTGTGATGACAGCAGGCCCGGCTTCTGGCACGACCGACACGACGTGTCACTCATGCGTGAGTTGTTTCACCATAACATTTGCTTGTGTTTGGGGTTGCTTACTACATCTAGTGAGGAGAGCTGTGGTTGGCATGTCTGCACAGATATGTGTGTGATGACAGCAGGCCCGGCTTCTGGCACAACAGGCACGACGTGTAACTCATGCGTGAGTTGCATCTCCATGTATATTGCTTGTATGTTGGGTTTTGGTTACACTACCGTAGCGGTTACACTACCGTGCGGTATGTACAGTGATGGCGGCTTGGGTAAAATTATAAAAGGTGTGATCACACGAATTCAACACACTGCTGACATCAGCATGCCTGCCTGCTGTAGGCTGCTGCAAATGGTGGCGTGGTGTTTGCTGACAAGGTGACCACAGTATTGCTGCGGCGGCTTTAGATAACCCTCCGCACCGGTACACTGTGTCTATGATGGAACCGTTGATACATGATGATAATAAATCATGCGTTGCTGAGATCAGCCTGCCTGCCTGCTGTCAACTGCAGGTGGTGGTGTGGTGTTTGCTGACAAGGTGACCACAGTATCGCCCACATACGCGCAGGAGGTGTACAAGCCGGAGTTTGGCTTCGGCATGCAGGTGAGGCCGGCAGTGCCGCTGATTGTGCATTCCCTGCACAGACCGCCAGCCCAGCGGAACAGCATTGACCAGCACGTATATGTTTGTGCTGGCATGATTTTCACTGCCCCATGCACTCACTGCATGCACCTGCAGTCTGTGCTAGGCTGGCACTCGCACAAGTACTCTGGCGTGCCCAACGGCATTGACCAGCACATGTGTACCTGTCACCGGCCCCCACCTCTTCTGCTCATGCCGCCGCCATGGTGTTGCTCGTGGCACATGCAGTCCGTGCTAGGACGGCATTCGCACAAGTTCTCTGGCGTACTGAACGGCATTGACCAACACATGTGGAGCCCTGGCGACGACCCGCTGCTGCCCCCTTGGGGCCACTACAGCCCAAATGACACGCGGGGCAAGGCTGTGTGCAAGGCGTCGCTGTTGGGGGAGCTCGGCATGCCTTACACAGACCCTGCGAAAGCAGAAGGTGCGTGCAACTGTTCCCCAGACGTGTCGGCAGCAGCAGGAGCTGCATGGTTGCAGAGGCAGGTTTGCTGAGCAGGGTTAGTAGTAGCTGTGCTGGGTCTAGGTGGTGCTGGGGTGCTTTGTGGGTGTGTGTGGCAGGGTAGTGTGCAAGGCCTCTGTGCTGCGGGAGCTTGGCATGCCGTTTTGCAGGTTTCAAATTCTGGCTGGCAGCAGCATAAGTTTGTTGCGGCAGAGGCAATTCACATGCAGCAGTTGCAGCTCTTGGTGTTGGGGTGTCGTGGTGGTGCATCGTAGGCCTGATGCAGCAGCTTGACATGTACTTTTGGTGATCACCCCTGCTGCTGCTGCTGCTGTGTTTGTTGTCCTGCAGGTGGTGTGGGTCGTCCGCTGGTGGTGATCATCAGCAGGCTGACTCAGCAAAAGGGGCTGCCACTGATGCTGCACGGCATGCAGGTGCGGTAGGCGTTGGTGACTATTGCTTTCTGATTTGGGGGAGTTTACACATAGGCCGCTCACCATCTTAGATGGCATGCACCACACAGGGAATTGAATGTAGAAATTGAAAGTAGAAGGCATAAGCTTGACAATGCGAGGTGGAGTAACTGGCTTGTATGTGCCACTTTTTGCCGTGTTTTGGGATGTACATCGGTCACTTCTGATGCTGTGCTCGTAAGGGTGGTCTACTGTGGTGCAGCATATGCCAACTTTGCTGCAGTGCATGCAGATGAGGCCAAGTTTTCTTCTTCTCCCAACCCTTTGGGTAATGTTGTACTTAATTACACGCTTACATGCTCAGAGCAGCAACAACCAACACTCACGCCTGGTGCTGCTGCTGCTCGCGCTGCTGCCCCGTCAATTATTAATTCCGCAGGTGGCGCTGTCGCGTGGTGCGCAGCTGGTGGTGTTGGGCTCACCAAAGAAAGCTGATAGCTGCAGCCTCACCTGCTGCTGCTCATGCCTTTTTCGTTTGCTCTGCTTTTTACAGGTGGTGGTGTCGCGTGGCGCGCAGCTTGTGGTGTTGCGCTGCAAGTGAGCTTGAAGTGGTAACACACTCACTTCTGCTGTTGAACCTGCTCGCGCTGCTGCCCCACCAATCAAAAATTCTCAGGTGGCGTTGTCGCGCCGTGCGCAGCTGGTGGTGTTGGGTCTAAGGGAAGCTGATAGCTGCCGCCTTACCTGCTGCTGCTCATGGCTTTTCGCAGGTGGCGCTGTCGCGTGACGCACAGCTGGTGGTGTTGGGCTCTGCAAGTGAGCCTGAGGTCACGGAGCACTCACTGCTGCTGCCGCTGCTGTTGCTGTGCTTTTTACAGGTGGCGCTGTCGCGTGGTGCGCAGCTGGTGGTGTTGGGCTCAGCAAGTGAGCTTGAAGTGATAACACCCTCACTTTCGCTGCTGCCGCTGCTCACGCTGCTGTCAAACGTCGCAGGTGGCGCTGTCGCGTGGTGCGCAGCTGGTGGTGCTGGGCTCCGCAAGTGAGCCTGAGGTCACAGAGGAGTAGAGGAGTGAGAAGCTGCTGTCTCTGCTGTCGCTGCTGCCCTACCCATTTGAATCCCGCAGGTGGCGCTGTCTTGTGGCGCGCAGCTGGTGGTGTTGGGCTCCCCAAGGGAAATTGATTGCTGCTGCCTCACCTGCTGCTGCTCTACCCTTCTTACTTGCTCTGCTTTTCACAGGTGGCGCTGTCGCGTGGTGCGCAGCTGGTGGTGTTGGGCTCTGCAAGCGAGCCTGAGGTCATGGAGGAGTTTGAGAAGCTACTGCCGCTGCTGCCGCCGCTGCTTCACCACCTTTAATTCGCAGGTGGCGCTTTCGCGTGGTGCGCAGCTGGTGGTGTTGGGCTCCGCAAGTGAGCCTCAGTCACGGAGGAGTTTGAGAAGCTTCTGCCGCTGCTCGCGCTGCTGCCTTACCAATTGAAATTTGCAGGTGGCGCTGTCGCGGGGCGCGCAGCTGGTGGTATTGGGCTCACAAAAAAAGCTAGTTGCTGCCGCCTTACCTGCTGCTCCTCATGCCTTTTCATTTGCTTTGCTTTCTACATGTGGCGCTGTCGCATGGTGCGCAGCTGGTGGTGTTGGGGTCCGCAAGTGAGCCTGAGGTCATGCAACGCTCACTTCTGCTGCTGCCACTGCTCGCACTGCTGCTGCTGCTCTGCCAACTCCGCAGGTGGCGCTGTCGCGTGGTGCGCAGCTGGTGGTGCTGGGCTCCGCAAGTGAGCCTGAGGTCACAGAGGAGTTTGAGAAGCTGCAGGCGCAGTACCATGGCGGGCCTGATGCACGCATCATCCTGCGATACGACGAGGGGCTAGCACACAGGTGCGGCGATGTTGTCGGCCTGTGTAATATATAGCGCGTCGTTGCATTGTGCTGCTGTACAATGGCGGGCCTGATGCACGCATCATCCTGCGATACGACGAGGGGTTGGCACACAGGTGCGGCGGTGTTGCTGGCATGTATGTTGACAGGGCTTTGCGCATGAAGGTTTTGATTGTGTTCCTGCTTCATGCGTCACCGTCATGCATCATACTGAGATACAATCAAGGGTTGGCGCACAGCTGCGGCGTTGTTTATATCATACGTGCCACAGGGCGCGTGTGTGTTGTGTTGCTGCTTGCTGCTAGATATTGTGCTGCACACCTGCATCTGAGCTGCTGTTGATATCTGCTGCACCATGCTTTACTCGCTGCTGTCAATGTCATCTGCAGGATCTACGCTGCGGGTGACATCATCCTCATCCCGTCGTTCTTTGAGCCGTGTGGCCTGACGCAGCTGATCGCGCTGCGCTACGGCACCATCCCAGTGGTCAACGCGACAGGCGGCCTCGCTGACACGGTGCGTCTCTAAGAACAGTTGATGCTGCATGCATGGTGACTTGAGCTGCATGCATGGTGACTTGAGTGGTGGGCAGCAGCGAGCGGGTGCCCTTGGTCTAGAATAGCACCATCCCCGTGGTCAACGCGACAGGCGGCCTCGCTGACACGGTGCGTGGGTAGTTGTCTGTTCGCAGACCTCTGTAACAGCAGTTGATGCTGCATGCCTGTGACTTGAGCTGCATGCATGTTGACCTGAGAATTGGGCAGCAGCGAGCGGTTCTAGAAGGGCACCATCCTGGTGGTCAACGCGACAGGCGGCCTTGCTGACACGGTGCGTGGTAGCTAACTGTCTGTTGATCTGGATTAGAGCAGTTGACGCTGCACGCCACTGGTATTCATTGTGTATGCGGCTGCGTGTTGACCTGAGAGGTGGACAGCAGCTAGCGGTGCCACTTGGTCTGGAGTTTACTGATAATCTGTCCCTTGTGTAACGTGTTGCGCTGCAGGTCCGTGATGTCAGCAACGAGCAGGTGCCAGAAGTGGAGCGCAACGGCTTCGTGTTCCAGTGAGTGTGGCGCGGTTTGTTGCGCTTAGTATGTTTTGTTAGCCCCTGCGCCGGAGCTAGTGTACCATGCCTTCCTGCAATGCCCAACACAGCATGTGGTCATAGGTGGTCACTGCTGGAGTGCATGTGTCTGACTGTGACAGCTCTGCATGTCCAACTACAGAAGAGCCTGATGCACTTGGACGATGCTAGACAGAGTATATACACAGGAGTGCCTGACTGCGGTGTTGCTCAAAGTTTAGATCACATGCCAGCTGTGTTAAGTTGCAGCAGTGCCAGTGCCGCAAGGATGGATGTCAAACACCACGCCGCGTCACTACTTACGGCGCTGTGTCAGTTATGTCACTTCTGTCATCTGCAATGGCCGTGAACCCAGGGGTATTGCGGCAGGGCTGCATCAACATCAACAGTTTGAGAGCAGATTCTCACCTGACACCTGCTTGTGGTTTTTCCCCAACTTGCCGACCTCTGCTTGCACCTGCAGCGGCCGTGAGCCCCAGGATGTTGAGGCAGCACTGCACAGGGCGGTTGATGCCTACCAGCAGTCCGGGTGACTCTGCACTTGCCCATTATCAACCTGTCCCCTTTGCTTTTCTGATATGCTGCCTTTGCACCCGCAGTGGCCGCGAGCCGCAGGATGTTGAGGCAGCGCTGCACAGGGCGGTTGATGCCTACCAACACGGGCAGCAGTGGTGGCGCGACGAGCTCGTGCTGCGCGCCATGCGGCAGGATTGGTCATGGAGCCGAAGCGCACACCTGTACCTAGATATCTACCGCAGCATCATGCAGTGAGGTCCACTGCAGTGGCAGCAGCAGCAGCAGCAGCATGCAGCAACGTGGTGTTGAGGTGTGCAATGTGGCAGGACTGGTCCTGCAGGCGCAGCGCACACCTGTACCTGGACATCTACCGCAGCACCATGCAGTGAATAGTGTTGTGTAGCAGGTGTTGCGCATGGCCAGGCATCAACGTGTGCTGCTTGTCGTACGGCAGGACTGGTCGTGGAGCAGCAGCGCACACCTGTACCTGGACATCTACCGCAGCATCATGCAGTGAGGTCCGGTGCAGTGGCAGCAGCAGCAGCAACGTGGTGTTCAGATGTGCATTGCGGCAGGACTGGTCCTGGAGGCGCAGCGCACACCTGTACCTGGACATCTACCGCAGCATCATGCAGTATTATCGGTGTCTGCAGCAGTTGCGAGCAAGGTGTGGCATGCCAGGTGTGGCAGTGCACATCGCTCGTAGTGACGTGAATCGCAGCATCATGCAGTGATGGGAGTGGTCAAGGTTGTGCTTGTTGCAGCTTGCTGCTTGTGTGGGGTGCGCAGTCTTGGGGCATTGAGTCATTGGCTGGGATCAGAGGGACGGCGGTGTGCGGGTATGGCTTGTGTGATTGCGCGAGTCTGGCGCGTGTGTGCCTGGTCTGTATAACAAGGGTGTTACAGTTAGAAACGTGTGTGCAGGGAGAGTTTTCTGAAGAGTTATTCTGGTCGTGTGCGCATGGTGAGGAGCGTGTGTGGGTGCAGCGCAGTGTGTTATGTGTGTTATGTTATGTGGCAGTGGCTGTGGCATGTGTGGATGGTTGTAGCAGGTAGGGGTGTGTGCTAAGGGCTTGTTTGTAGGTGAAGTGTTACACAGGTGTTCTGCAGGGTAGGCCAGGTGTGCAGTGTATGCTACAGCTCATCACCAATTTAGTTCAGTTGCATCTTGCATGTTATATACAGTAGCAGAAAGGTCAGCAGCTGCAGCGTCAAGTTCAGTTAGCAGTGCGTAGCGCTGCTCAGTGTGTGTGGCCACCTGGCCGCACGGTAGGTTGTGTTTGCAGTTTCAGCAGTTGACCTCAGCAGCTGCAATTTGAAAAGCAATATGAATCAACAACAGTCTGAACTTGTCTCAACAGTAGCTGTAGCCAGTCGCATTACGCTATTGCTTTTCGAATTGCAGTTAACCTCAGCAGCTGCAGGCTGTCATATGTCTGCATGCAATCACCATACATTGTGGTTGCGTTGGTGTCAGCACCTCAATCAGTGATGGCAGCTGGACACCAGCTGAGCTCACATTATGAACAGCCACGAGGCTGTTTTGCATCAAGTACTGTGTTTTATGTTTGTGCCAGCAGCAGGGAGGTAGGAAGTAGGGTCTTCAGCATGTTCAGAACTATATTGCATGGCTTTACAGACGCTTTCAACATGCTGGCTCTGTCAACCTGCAATGACAGGTGGCAGTGAGCATGCTGTGCTGCGTCTGGGCAATAGTATGGTGTTGTCCACGTGGCAACGTCCAGTCATTTCTGCGTGCATCTCAAGTTTGCACGTGTTGGGATGCGTGGCTGGTTGCAGCTGCCATGGTTGTTTGCTGCCAAGCTGCTGTCATTGCCAGCTCTGGACAGCAGCAGCAGCAGCAGTGTGGCTTTGCATGTGGTGTGCCGGTTATCCTGAGAAGGCAGTCGGCGCAGCAGATCATAGCGCTTTTAGGTGCAGGCGTTGCTACAGGCAGTATCCTGCCGGTGGGTGGCCAAAGGGACGTGGAACGCATCTGCAGGCTGCTGTTTTGCCCTGGCGTACATGTGTATCGGCAGCTGCGCTGCATTACTAAGCATTGGTTGTTTGCTAGCTTTCAACAGGTGACCCTAGGTGGCCAGAGTACTGTAGTCATAGGAAGTTTTGTCAGGTGTACACACGTGTCTGTGAGGTGCAGCGCCAGCTCCACACCACCTGTGCTGGTTAGCAGCACCGAGCCGCTGCGTTGTGCTTGGGTGTCTATTAGAGCATTTTTGGCTGTAGGGCTCTGCAATCCTTTGCGGAAGCATGCTAGCGAGTGGTAGCTAGTGCCTAGCTTTCAGGGTTGCTGCCTAGCACCCACGGCATTGCTGAAACATGCTATGCGGTGCTGCATCATGCACAGGCTGTGCTGAGTTCAGGACGCCGTTTGAAGCAGGCCGCCTGTGGCACTGTGCGTCTCACTCATGATAAGCAGTTGTGCCTAGTTCTCTACAGCTTCAGGCGTGAGCAGAACATGCTAGAACATGCGAGAGTGCCAGTTCTAGGCTGGCCTTGGCAGTCTGTAGGCTGACAAGCTCTAGATTACACAGTGTATGAAGGGGTACTAATGATTATGGCCTGCTCAGGACTTCAGGCATCAGATCACCGGCGCCTGGGCGACACCTGGTAACGCGGTGAACAGATTCGATTTTGGCGGATTCTGGACTCGGAGTCCTGCTGGGCCAGGTACAACCTCATCATCATCATGTTACCCATTAAGCCATAGCATAACAACCTGTACCTTGTTACCTGGCGGCCAGGTAAAAGCAACAATCACCGGTATGCCATACCTGGTAGGAAGTTCCTTGCATCATACTTCAGGAACTTCCTGCATTGACTCAATTGCAGTGCAATGCTTAAGCTCTGGTGTGCCACGCCGTGGTGGTGAAAAGGCTTGCCGCCAAAACAGCGCTGTGAGCAACTGGGGCTTGATGTCAGAGCGCTACCGTAACTGTAGTACAGTGCAGCTGACGAGAATGTGCTGTTCAAGCCCATATATATGGGCTGCACATGTATGGACTGCATTCACGCAAGAACATTGTTTTCCAAACAAGCCCTTCAAGATGAATAAACTGTGTTGGCCATCGCATCATCATCCACATGCATTGGAAGCGCCTCAGTAATGTTGAGACATCACATATGATACAGCAACGAGACTGAGGCACCCCAGGAGCGCCCAGTAATCTGGTGAAGCCAGGTCGTATAGTGCAGCCTGACCCACATGCAATCTGAACTTGTGGCATGTGAGATCAGCATATCGTGTGTCACTGGGCCCTGCGGCTGCTAAGTAGAGCTTCCATCCAAGTAAAGCCATACTGCGCTATGCATAGAAGTGAAGTGCACGAAGAATACTTCTCAAATGCATTTTGAAGCAAACCTTCTCATGCTGTTTGGCGCATCAACCAGCTGTAGCTAGCTAGACCTAAAACGGCATACAGACCACGCAAAGGCCTAGCAGGCGCAAGGAGCCGGCTGCGCTGCTATGAAATGTAGCTGTTCTTGGCTGCCGAGGCCGTTGCTGCTCAGTTGTTGCAACAAGTTCAATTAAACGATCATTTGAACGTGCCAGACCACCAACTTTGCTGCACGTGAAGCTGCCAGCAGCCAGCCAGTTGCAGCAATGTATGCCCTATGCACTGGCAAACACAGCGGCAGATCAGCACATTGCTCTACTGCTGCTGCTGCTGTTGTTGCTGCTGCTGCTGCTGCTGCTGCAAACTTCACTCTTCCAACTCTGCCAGCTCAGCTTCTAATGCAGCAAGCTCATCTGCATCCAAATTTGCTAGCAGATCCTCCTCGCCCATTGCCGCTGCTGCTGCTTTAGCCTGCATACTGCATACTTACTCTGCTAGCTCTGCCAGCTCAGCTTCTAATGCGGCTAGCTCATCTGCTAGCAGCCTCCCCCCCTGCATTGCCGCTGCTGCTGCCGCTTACTGCAAACGTTACTCTTCCAGCTCTGCCAGCTCAGCTTCTAATGCAGCCAGCTCATCTGCATCCAGATTTGCTAGCAGATCCTCCTGCCCCATTGGCGCTGCTGCTGCCGCCGCTGCTGCTGCTGCTTTAGCCTGCATACTGCAAACGTCACTCTTCAAGCTCTGCCAGTTCAGCTTCTAATGCGGCAAGCTCATCTTGCGGTTAAGTTGGTAAGCAAAGTCCTCCCCCATTGCTGCTGCTTTAGCCTGCATAATGCAAACTTCATTCTTCCAGCTCTGCTAGCTCAGCTTCTAATGCGGCTAGCTCATCTGCATCCAGATTGGCTAGCAAAGTCCTCCTCCCCTATTGCTGCTGCTGCTGGTGCATACTGCAAACATCACTCTTCAAGCTTTGCCAGCTCAGCTTCTAATGCGGCTAGCTCATCTGCATCCAGATTTGCTAGCAGATCTTCCTCGCCCATTGCGTCAATGGCGGCCATTTCTGCATCACCCTGCTTCAGTGCATCTGCGATGATCTTCTCCTTGGCTGCTGCCTCGGCCTGCTTTGCTGCTAGCTCGGCTTGCTCAGCTGACAGCTCTGCGTGATACAAACAGCAGCAGCAGCAGCAGCAGCGGAAGAAAGCAGCAGCAGGTCAGGTAAAGCGCGGTGGCAGGAGCTGCTGGATGTGCTTGGCTGCCAGCTCAGCTTGCTCAGCTGACAGCTCTGCGTGACACAGACAGCAGCAGCAGCAGCAGCAGCAGCAGCAGCAGCAGCAGCGGAAGGAAGCAGCAGCAGGTCAAGTGAGGCACAGGCGATACGCGCTGCTGGATGTGCTTGGCTGCTATCTTACGTAGATCTTGGTCAACCTCATGTTCTTCTGCAGTGCAATACATGTACCCGCATGCTGTATGTGCTGCTGCTTTGCAGCTGTCAGCTTTTTCCCTATTGCTATCCTTGACAACGACCAACTAACCTCCAATCCTGTGTCGCACCTGCATCCTCTCCCTGGGCTTGCTGCTTGGCAGCTTCTGCCTCCATAGCTTTCTCCTCTTCAGCCATCTTTCTCAACTCCCTTTCAAACTCATCTTTTTCTGCTGCAGGCTTGCTGCTGCTGCTGTTGCTGCTGCTGCTGCTGCGTTTGATCCACAGCAGCACGGCACCACCTACTGCTGCAGCTGCTGCGAGGCCTAGCGCTATCACAGCTGGCAACGGCAGACCACCACCACCACTGCTGCTGCTGCTGGTGGTGATGCCTGTTGCTGCTGTTGCAGCACTTTGCTTCGCTTTCTTGCTGTGCTGCTTTGCAGGACTTGAAGGTGCTGCTGCTGCTGCCACTGCTGCTGGAGTTGCATCTGCTGCAGGAGCTGTAGCATGATCATCGTCCGTGGCTGCTGCAGGATGCAGCACAGCAGTGCTGTCAGGCATCACCATACTGTCTGGTACTACTACTGGTGCAGCTGCGGCAGCAGCAACTGATGCAGCTGCAGCTAGCTTTTCATCTGCAGCTGAGCTGTCCTGCTGTCCAGGGAAATCAGCTGCTGCTGCCTGGTTTGATTCTGCTGCTGCAGTTACACCTGCTGCGGGCGATTGCGTATCCACACTGCTAGTGCTGGCTGCTGGGGTGCTGCTGCTGCTGCTGACTTGGCGTTTCAGTGAGGATTGGCTGTCCAAGTTTGAGCTTGAACGCTGCCTGCCGAAAGACCAGCGGCGACTA